>JAHWFP010094210.1:44117-69802 GCA_023313725.1 Lithobius niger | reverse complement strand
CAAAGAGGCTGCAAATAACGAAACGGATACTAAATATGGGTGCAAACGAAAGGATCTTAAAATTAATATGAAACGTAGCCTAGCTAAAATGTAAAAAACACCAGCAAAAAGCTTCAGCTCAACTGTAGCCGAATGAATATTGCCCCGAGCTTTATAAGAAGCATTAGCAAACATTGCCAAGCCATTATAATGAGAGGAAATACAAATTTTAAATAAATTTTTCTTCGCTCCGCCTACAATAGGCCCAAAGCCTGTTTCCTAGTAATATACCTTGGCCAAACGTATATTATTCCTAAATACTTCCCATCATTTAATGCTTTTGTAATTACTTCATTAATATCTATTGACAGATCAGTCGTTCCGTTATTACGAATTAGTTTATTAATACTCGCCGTTTGGTGTAAAATTAAAGTAACATAATTCCAGTTTTTTATTTTGTTTTTAGTCGACATTACTGCATGCCATAAAAAAGGTACACGGATTACAAACAAAAACGTCAAGTGTGCCGTAAAATAGAATTATATGATTGAAGTTTCACTTTACTTGTTCAAATGTACACATATAAAAATTGATTATTTTTAATTTAAATAATCAAATGTACAATTCAGAAAATTACATCTGTTCAAGTCTGTTGTGCTTTAAGAATATTTCTCATTTGTAAAGCACAACAGCACTTAAAGAAATTAAACTTTCTCAATTCTACATTGATTATTTAATTTTAAAATCATCAATTTTTATCCGTATGCATTTTAATGGGTCTGGTTCATTTCACAGACAATTACTTTACAGACATTCATTTCACAGACGATTAATTCACAGACACGATCATTTCACACACACTCATTTCACAGACACTCGTTTCACAGATACGATCATTTCACAGACATTTTCAAAAACTTTTTTTCATTGCTGCCTAATCTCTGTGCAGTCTTAGTGAAATGTTTAACAGTATCTGCGTATCAGATGGCGTACTGCCTTAAGAGGACGGGCAGTTCTCAATCCACCTCCCTTAATTCCTCCAACTGCGTGGTCAGTGACTGACAATATTAAGAATGTGACGCCTCGTATACAGAACAATGCTGAAGTCTCGCCTCGCCGCTGGATTGTAAAAGAGGTAAGCTACAGAAGGAGCAACGCCAAGTGAACTTGACTGTGGAAGATATAAAAGGGGACTTCCACTACTGAAGCAAAATCATCCATTCTAGCCAAACACAACTAATAATATATTCAAGCCTCATAATAGTAATCTGAAAACGAACAGTAATGGCTTCTAAATTAGGCAAGCACAACCTGCAACTACCCCTTTGTTCCCCCCGACCCCCCAGAGGTCATGAAATGTCCATGCTTCCTAAAAATGTTGAGCCGTTGGTCGTGCTATCAAATTAGTCATGCCACTTGCCGAAAAATGCTTTAATCGAACAAGAATTTGGCGTGTCACTACGTAAGTAGATGAGCAGTCAGTTTGGCTTTAGACTACAAAGATAATTCAAGGAAATCGATACATTACCTCTTATAAAATGTTGAAAACCGAATTAAGAACCAAATGTCAAAGAGAAAAGATTTAATTCCACAAGGAAACTTCGGCAAAAGTTGAAAAATTTCACGTTTACATATCGTTTAGCTTTTCCGACGTCCTTGGACACGTCTTCACGCTCTCATTCACCGACCATTTCACCTTCACAACAAGGGAGGAAAAAAAAAGCAACACAAAAACAGGATGTCTTCACTCGGACTAAATTTACCAGAATCGAATCTGTGGTAAATCCCGAGCGTTCAGTTACCATGACAACGGTAGTTTGCCTTGACATTACGGTCCCCAAAACCCCATTTCGTTTTAAATTGTGTTTTCGTAAAACGAAAGTGGACTTCATTAAGCCATTCAATTAAATGAAATCGACCAAGCAAAAGTCGTCTCATGTGACTTTGTCGTTGTCGTAGGCACAAACCAATTGTCGGCAGAAACGTTTGCAGTGAGCATTCGTATCTTAAACTGCCTCGAAAAGAAGGTTGGTTCTCACCACTAGTTGGTTCAGTCTAATTAAATTATAGAGTTCAGTCGTAGACGAAGATGTAGGTGACATCCCAAATTCGACAAAATACTGAAATCTCTTATGCCTTCTGATTACAGATTTGAAATCTACAAATCTGAACATAATCCAAAATCCATGCAAATCAGCACAAAATGGGTGCAAACTGTATATACCATCGTAAATGTCTTAAAAAATCTTCAAATCTGCAAAGCCGATTTCCAGATCGGTGTAAATCTGCATGAAATCTGAATTGGTGAATCCAGGATTTTGTTAAGAAGGGTGTTACCAAAATTTTCATACCAAAATACATATGTTATTATTTGATATTGCAAGTAACTTTAGCTCCCTACTCTCTTTTAATAGTGAACAACTGTTGCACACACCCCAAAGCATTTTCCCCCAATTTCGTAATGAAATGATGTCAGAGTTAGAATCTTACAAAAAAAAATAACAATTCATGTAAGAAATGGGGGGAGGGGGGGGGGGGTTGTCCGCACCACCCGTCCATGCTGTATCCGCCCCTGGAAACCTGTATCCGACCCTGGAAACCTGCATATTCTTGATAATTAGCTCAACTCCACGTTTGAGTCTGCAAATTCGCACAAATATTCAGATCGTGTGCAGATCTGCAATTTACATGATGTCTGAAAATCTCGTTCGTAATTTCCGAGTTTTTTTTGCATTTCGACTCCTGGTGCCCTGGTGCTACCCTAATGAAGTGAAGAAAGGACAGGTAAGATCGCGCAACAGGTTATTTGTGCCCAACTAAAAAAGGCACACGACTGCAACGTTCGGTCACAAAATCCAAAAGTATAAACAAAACTGTTGAACGGTGGTTGAATTGCAAGACCAATCAGTCTAGATGCTTGAAGCAAAGAGACCAGAACTTGATCAGTAGCTGGGAAGGGGACCATGCCAAAGTCTCAACCAAACCCACTCAACGATCCACCATCCTTTTCTTTCAAAATCTGCGAGACTAATTTGTTTTCCCGATAGGCCTAATTTTTTTTTATGTTTAATGCAGTTCTGAATTGAGATGGGAATACATGTACTCAATCTTTAATATTCATTATACTTGAATATTTTCATAAATTTCTCGTCACCTGAGATGTGAAGATGTATTTTTTCTAACAAGGCCAATAAAAAAGTTTAACTATCACTGCGTTTCCCTGACTACTTCAAAGTGCTTCCGAGGAATGCGCGTCGTGTCCTCTGTTGCTTCCTTTCGTCTTGCAAACACCCGTTCTTAGAGTGCTGCTAACGTTTGAAACGGACTTCGAAAGGTGGTTTGGCGTTTGGATGCGACTTTTTGTTACTTTAGTCTTCTTGCCACTCTTCTTTTAGGCAAAGAATTTTGAAAAGGATTGTATACGATCAGCTAATCCACACAAACTCGTTACGTTTGGTTTTAGGCATTTTAAATAACCAATGCATTATACGCAGCCTAAAGCAGTGGGACGCGTTCACATGGATTTGATCTTCCCAGGGCGTACAGAAAAAGGGGTTCCACGAGAATCGCACTCCTTCTAAGGCACGGTCTCCCATCTTGTAAACACGCGGCCAATTTGAGGCGTTTTTCAAAGTGTGTTGCTAAAATGCGCTTTAATGGCCATGTAAACGAAGTGAATAATTAGGGGCCGAACTCTGTCGAAGGTCTGTTGAGACTGTGTGTCTTAAGATCGTCCTCACTTAGTATGCATTTGAGCTACATAGGTCTGGATGGAGCTGAAATTTTCCAAAATTTCTAAACATGGGAACTATAAATACGTGACCAGCCGCACTAGCGCCAATGGCCGAAAAGCACCATCATTGGAATTGTCTGGAGTTGAGTTTAGATTGCGACAGAACTTTCAATTGTAAGACACAGACAAACTGCTTGAAAAATTTACTTTGAAGGCACCTTCAGATGACTACCACAGTACTTGAAGCATAAATGCAATTTACTTAAAACTTACAAAACGTTTTAAGGACGCTAAAGTGAAAAATCTGTTTTACCAAAAGAGCGGCAAAAAGGAAGCGTGCCCAACACAATTCTACCCCACGTTCCACAGTTTCGTAATGATTCCTGACTCCATGTGGCTAGTTGTCGAATAAGAACAGTTTTTACTTTTGTAGAAAATGGTCTTTACAAATAAGGGTGTGTAGGTTTTTACCGAATAAATATGTGTGAAAAATATTAACTTGTACTGGGAATAGTCCAGGCATGTGTGACTTCAAGTCGCAGTAGCGTTCAAATGATCTCGAAGCAAAAAAAAAAAAAAAAACATTTTGTTTCTGAAACCAAAGCTGACTGAGGTAGAAATTGCGTAGCGTCACACCCGTTCTCGCGCGCATGTTGGGAAGGTAATGCCTGTTAACAGTGCTCTGTAAATACGGTTTTGGCGATATAATGAATATAGTAAATAAATAAATATAACTTTGACCTTTAATGGTCAGGATGACAGAAGGGCGTTGGCCACTAAATCTGTTCCTTGCAAGCGAAAAGAGAAAATTATCAGGGATGGCAATTTCGTTTGAGAAACCTAGCAAGTGAATGTTTTTCCAAACGGTGTTTAAACGCGCTCGCAAAGGGTGCAGTGACAACAAGTTCGGGAAGAGAATTCCAAACTCTGACAACACATGGCGCAAAGAAGAATCTCCTAAAATCCATGCGCGAAACGGATGTGCTAAGTTTTAGTGACTGGCCCCGTGTAAACTTGCAAATGAGAAAAATGGCACATCAACTGAGAGCAGTCCATGCAAGATTTTGAATGTCAAAACGAGGTCCGCTTTGAGTCTTCCCAGTTCAAGGGGTGCAAGATGAGCCATAGATAGCCTTGTGTTAGCAGTGTAATTTCGATATCCATTACGGTTGCAAGTAAAGCAGCGTTGAACAGCCTCGAGTCGGTCAATATCTTGCAGAAGATTCGGTGACCAGACTGGGCTAGCAAATTCCAAGACCGGGCAAACAAACACTTTGTAGACCCAAATCTTAGTCTTTATACAGGCAGAAATAAAGCAACGCCGGACCATAGCTAACCTACAATAGGCTAAGGCAGAAATCTTGCAACAGTGGGTTGTAGATTTTAAGTGTGGATTGTCGATACTAAATCAACTGGCCTAGCGAAATTTGCAGCATCTCTCCCAGATGACCTTTTGACAAGCGGTGGGAAACAACGTAATAGTTACAACATGCATCCCATGGATACTTAAAACATTTATAAGTTCCTGGTTTTGCATAACTTTTTCGTACAGCTGGATATGGCCATGGAAGAAGGAATAGGGAGGAGACGCCACACACTGTGATCGCACTGCGATCACAAGACATTGGGAGGAGCCAAAAGATGAAGCAGCGATTGCAGCGACCTATTGGTTTACGCTAAAAGATGCCTTTATTTCTATTCCTTCCTTCCTATTCATCCCTATTCCTTCTTCCATGGATATGGCTGGATTGGTGATTACAGTAGCTGCCATCTTGTGTGCGTGTTCGATCCGTGTGAGCCGAAATGACGTTTCACGTCTGTCCTACGGTCATTACGCAGTGCAACTTTAGTGTACTCCTAGTTCGATATACTTCCGTGTGCTTAAAACATGTCTAATAAGGTTCCAAATTGAGCCATTTCAGCTACACAAGCATAAAATTACTTCAGCTGACGCAATGCACAAGAAATTAAAAATACCTTCCATCCCCATATGTTTGCTGCATACTATGGAATAGGTTTGATAGAATGGCACATGAAAAACTAATTAGAAAAAGGAATTGTCTTACCGTAGTTCTTTGGTAGGGTCTTCAGAAGGTGGATATGATGAAGATGCTCCGGAGTCAAAACAGAGTATTGGACAGTTTCTCCGATGGCCTCGTGAAACGCCGAATTAGCGCCATCTTGGAAAAGGACAGGCTGTTGACTGTAAGCCATAAAATATTCCACGTGACCCATCTCGTGATGAACAGTATGAAGATCGCGTTCGTTCACTTCAGCACACATTCGAATCCTACAAAAAAAAAGAGTAAAAGTATTTGACAAGTGCGAAACGAATACGGTTTCAGCAAGCGAAATAGCAGAAAACGTCTGCTTGTTTGGGGCTCCATTCTACTGAATGGCTGACACCCAGGCCTGGGACAATTTTTACCAATTGATCATTTAATATCAATTAGCTCTCACCCACAAACAAGGGGTATTCTCTACTGACGAGCCCAAACAAGGGCGAAACAGTCTGTCTAGAGATCTTTGTGGGTGAGAGCTAATTGATATTAAGTAAAAGTATTACTTTGTTTAGTTACTTTTATTTCTTAAATCTATTATTATTATATTATTATATTATATTATATTATTATTATTATTATTATTATAATTATTTTTTAACGAATTCACATTAGCATATATTGACGTGCAGTGCAAAGAAGAGTAAATGAGCTTCTCATTCTGTCTGTCCGTCTGTCTTGTCTGTCCGATTCATATTTCCACATGCATTGTATGGCCTATTCGTGAATTTAAGTTCTTAAATCAATGAAATTGGTAAGGGGCTCCAGGGTTTTAGTCTCTCTGAAGTGGTAAATTAATCAGAACTCAAATATTCAAGGATTAAATTTATCAAAAAATAATGTTAAACCCTCGCATGAAATGACACGTGGAAGCTTTCCTATTAATGGCTGAGCATGAGTCTTCACGTTTTTTTCCTTCTCATTTACAACACTTGTAAAAAAAAGGGGGTTAAGTTTTCGCAAGCGTAGATACCTAAAACAAGCTTGTTAAGAATTCCTACCAAGCTTGCTAGCCGTTTTAAGTCGTGATATCAAAGCCAAAGCTCATTGGCCATGTAATCACACTGAGTAACAGTTCGAATTCGGATTCGGCGGAATTAACTTGGCTAAAGATCTTGGTGTTTCATATATTGGTACTTAAAGCAGCCAAAAGTCCTGACGGAAATCCCTCACTATAGGATTTCCCACCCTACCAGCAAAGCCCGATTACACAATAACGCACGTATTCATCCGCCACACACAATTAAAACAAATGAACATGTGCTTGTTAAGCTACAGCTGTTTAGGATTCTGCTGCTCTTTACGTTGGAGGGTTAGAGCACTTTTTTTCCTAGGCCAAACTTCATAAATGCATCGCTTCCCCCCCCCCCCGTATCTATGGTTTGAATATTAAAATACAAAAATATTATCATTACAGCTAGCGCCCATTATCTGAGACCGTTTTTTTTTTGTCAATGAGGCACCTGCAGGGGTGTGATGAAGTGCATTTGGTTGGGGGGGGGGGGGAAGCATGCACATCAAAGGGTATGCTTGATAGTTGATCTAAGGGTATGGGGGAGTGGGGGAATGCTGTGAGCTGACGGTTTTTTAGGTATTCGAAGGCCTTCCCGGCTTCAAACCATCGCTTTAGACATTTCTTCAGCCTCCAAAAAATGAAAGAATAAATAATGAACAGTAGAGGAAATAATTTTCTTAGTGGTTTGACAGAGACTGAAACAGTATGGAACTTTAATTTGGCATTCTGGCACCTATGGACAGGTGTTGGGAGAACAACTGCCCCCTCCCCTCCACCCCTTCCGGTAGTTACGGTCCTAAACACACAACATCGTTCTCACTTAAATCGAAAAAACTACGTAGTGTGTACTTAAATACAAATTCATTTAATGTAGAGTGCATACAAAAATAAGAGCCGATTTCGAATTTTAACTTACATCCACGATTCTTTCCCTCGCTTTCTGTCTCCCGTCTTGCCAACTAACTACTCGATGTGTCTCCCCCCCCCCCCCCACCCCCGCGCCTACGCACCCTAGGTTGGCTTTGTGGGAAATGCGGCCCTGGTTACAGAATTACGATCCATGTTACTTTGAGGTAAGCTATTTTGGTGAGACGGAATCCTTTTCCTGCAAAATAATGCATCTCTGACAACATTGAGAAATCAAAAATGGATTGAAAACATACCGGACAAAAAAAAAAAAATTTAAACCATAAATTCAGTGTAGCACAATTCCGCCTCTCCCTCCCCCTTCCTCCGACCTGTACATTTCATTCTTAAAACAACTTAGTATTTATTGCTATTATTTTTATTGGAATTAACAGGTTTTGGAGCTCTTCGTAAAATATGTAGGATGGAAACTGCTGTTTTTGTCGTTTTTAAGGGCTGCTGAGTGTTGGTGCTGTTGACAATTATACTGAATGCTTACGCCACTAATTCGGTTCCAGATGAAAATTAATCTACAGATGAACTATCGTTCAAATTTATCACAATTGGTTCAACGTCACCTGTAAGACAATCAATTTTCCAAAATTTATCTTCAATGTCGTTTACGTGTATAATAGAGTCTTGCCATTTTTTGGGGTGTAACAAAACTCAATCCTTCGTTAATGAGTCTCTCTACATCAGCCAATTTAAATTTTGAATTGCTGCGAGTAATAACCTTTAGCTTGGGCCCAACACAGTTCGATCGGGTTCAGCTCACAATGATAAGGCGGTAATCGCAAAACAATATGCCCTGCTCGTGTAGCATCATCTGTACGATATGACCGGAATCGCTTACGGTGTTGTTGCGCTAATTCCACCAGCTCGGGTTTCAGAAAATCTGCTTCCCATTCAATTTGTTTATTTAACCACTGTTGTAAAGCTGTGTTTGTCCATTTTTTTGTTGGCAGCCCTTCAAATTGAACAGAATGATAAGACGTGCTATCCATAACAATGACGCTGTTGGGCTGCAGTTTGTTTAAAAGTTCGTCAAACCATTTTTCGAAGTAGTCGCCAACCATTCCTTTTATTTATGGTAATTAGCTTTCGAACCTTTTTCGACCGAAACACTCGCTGTACTCCGTCAACAAATCCTCGCATGCAAGTCAACAGGTCCGGCATGCACAACAATAAGTCTTTCGCCGAGTGCACTTGGTTGTTTCATGACGCACGAAAGACCTTGTAAAAATGCAGAGCGTGATGATGTTAACTGTTGAATCTTGCCAGGATTTTGATACAGTGTCCGGCGTTACATCAGTTTCGTCGAGGTAAATATCATCTTTGCCTTCTGCGCGATATTTGTGGATAGCCCATTAAAAACGATGACTTCAATCAATTAAATCGTCTCTTTCAAGAAGCATTGAATTTCGCTCGTTGCGTTTGTGATCAAAACCTATATCGTGTATCAAACGATGTAATGAAGATTTTGAAATACTGCCTACCTCTAAATTTTTATAACTACGAATTTCATGCAGTAATTTCTTTAGCGTCGGGTGTTGTTTTCCGAAAAAAAAATTGTGATTGCGCTGCTTACTGGGAGATCGAAGAACGCGATGCGTCTTGAGCTCTCCTCGGGCCTTACAAATTGTACTTGCAGATACGCGAGTCAAGGCCGATGTTCGCGCGATGGTGTCTTCAACTGTCCAGGTTGGATTCTGTCTTCGTAAATAGGCGTAAACATTCAGTACAATCTCTTTAGCTTGGCTACCTAAAATTCGTCGTGCACTCTTCCGTTTAATGCAATCTACATGTGATGAAAACGTCGCAGTGGGGAGCGCTGCGCTGGAAGCAGACGACGCCATTGTTTTGCTTGACAACGCACGACCAAAAAAGGGACTATATTTTGCGTACTTGCGTACTTTTTTTTGTCTGGAAGTGTTTGCGACCATCGAACGCATTATAGTATTATGAAATTCATTTAGATACTACGATATAAAAATCCAGACACCGTTCCTGCTTTATTTAGACATGTAATACAGAAAAACGTGGAGATTTATTAGGAACTATTTTTTGTGGGGATGGAAGCAAGTACGTTGTGATTTGCCGATTTATGCGTACTAGGCTGTGACGTCCCTTTTTTCGTAGGGTGGGAAATCCTTTAGTTGTGTTTTGTGGATATACACAAATATTGGAAAAACCTAATACATTTTCAACACATGTCCATAAAAGTGCTGTTTCTACCTATATTGGAGAGATGACACATTTTTTGGATCCAAATTGGTAAGACCCAAGTTTTTCCATAGCAATTATGAGATAAAACCCGACAATCACTACTTTTTAAAGCTATTGTAAATAATAATCTTCACGGGCGAAGTACTAGCATGAGTCTTAAACTCTTCGATTACATTTTAATTTCAACATCTTCTACGCGTGTTGCCAACGTAGCTCAGCGGACGATGGAGGAAAGATCGAATCAGGGTGGGGGGTCGCGGTCGAGGGGGGAATAGGGGAAGGCATATCGACGTCGCGTGGGCTTTGATTGAATACTTTTACGGCTTCGATGGATCATAAAAGCCGCGCTAAATCATGAACGCAGGCGTTTTCATCGTGCCAAGTCACGTGCCAATTATTATGGCATCACCCTAATTACCGTACGTTAATGAAAGCCCTGCCGAAAGATTGCGTTCTTGTCTGACAGATTATCACTAGGCACCAACCAACCGTGCTTAGCTTTTTCTTTGGCTCTTTAGCCTGCTGACAGGAGCCAGATTTGAGTTTGGAGAAAGGGGGAGGGGGGAGAAGACGTCATTGGATTTTAAGGAAACTTCAAAAACAAAACTTAAAAAGAAAAATTCTTTGTAGCTGAAAGAAGCTCTTTAGGCTCTACTGCGACGAGCGTAGTGATTGATGATGATTAATTAAATGGGGAGACAAAAAAATTTGTTTTCCCCGACTTTAATTAGTTACTGCATGATCTTAAATGATATCCTCACAAGATTTTCAAGGTGATTGGAAAAATCAATACATAAAAATTCAATAACGTATGCAGTGGAAGCGTAAAAAAAATCAACTAAAACTGAAGTAAATTATATTCGAAAAAATGTAGATGCAGTATTATTGCAGATTTTCTTTTGAAGGCCCAAGCGGCAGATGTTCCGTGGAAGGAACCACCATCGTAACGGTTGTAGTTTTGCCGCAAGAGGGAGGAAACCGGAGTACCCGGAAGAAACCCTCATGCAACGGATGGGAAACGACTGGAGAAAAACCCGTACATACACACTTCCCTTCACCAGATTCGATCCTGTATCGTAAGTGTGCCAGGAATAATTAAATCACAGCAGGTACTCAGATCAGAACGTGTGACGCCATCTATTGTCAGGATGATCACTACCCACTTCGGCAAAGCCACCTGAGAAATAGGTCATGAGCGGCATATTCTGCAATGCTGGTTGACGAGTTAAACGGATTTAAACCATTAGGTTTAAAGATTCCTTTGATATAACTACTTTTGGTTGCATTTGGGCATTGTGATGCTAATTTTGATACATTATTAATTTTAAAATTTTGCTTTCAAAATCACAGTATAAACTTGGCAGTACGATGGTGCTTAAATTCTTCTGTAAAATGCCGCAAATCGCGTGTCATTATCTCATCTCAATCCCAAGACATCGAAATTAAAGTTTTTACTCCATTTATCCCGTACTCCATTTTCCACAACTTTTAAGAAAGAAGGAAAGTAACATCTCTTACACTTTAATACACACAAAAATACAAACTGGTTTTGCGATTCAAAATCTTTTTCTTTCTCACCATTATTTTTTTATTATTATTATTTAGTAGCATACAATATTTTATTCGACATTTCGGATCCACAGTTAACATTAAACCTTGGAAATTTGATCATGTTTTATGGCTGCGAAAAGCAGGTCCCAAAAAAAACAATGAAGTTCCAAATTCTAAAAGTATAAGGTGCGCCGATGTTTTCTTTTGTTTTTATTCACACAAAAAAAAATCGTCGCAACGTATCAAACTTTTAAGAAGTTAAAGATGTAAAAAAATAAAAAGTCGAATTTAGTTTGTGGAGTTACGAGAAGTAAGGCATTTATTTTTCGCGGCCTTAGTCTAGTGTGTGACCTGAAACTCATGAATGCCTAAGAGTTAAATACTTGTGACATTTCCCATTTTCGATTTTTCTTCCATCTCTTTTCTGTGAAGAGGAATCCACAGGCGTCTACGGCGTAAACATTTAGAATAAATTAACGTGTTTGCGAGTGAACCACGTCTGTTTGGCTACAGGTCACAGAGTCGCCATTGTGCCTATACTGGCACCAAAAGTTTCTAACGTTTTAATTAACTAGTTTTATTACTAAAAACACCGTTATTCATCTTCCTGTGAAACGCTACAACGATTGAAACGATTGGAAAGGCAGCATGATGTTGAGTGAGGTAAATCGGTGACACTGATTAAATCAAACTCGAAATGGGACAACCATTTAAGATGCCTTGAATCCATTGCGATTAAGATGCACGAAAACAGGAAGATCCCGCTTATGAATGTGCAAGGCCCATCATTTTCTAATATTACACACCTGATTGGGAAAGAGTTGCGAGGAAAGCTCGAAGTTAAATGGAAGCTTGCGTGTAAAGAACGGCCCAAGGGATACAGTGGGCAAGGATGACCCATTCGATTGAATATAGCAGACAGCTGCAGTTTCGAATTCGAACCGTATTGGACTGAAAAACGAAATGTAAACAGAGTTCAAACTTACCTTTAAGGGTGCCTGATGACGACTACAGTTAGTAGATGAAAATTTGCAGTTAGTCGACTATCTTCGTTGTGAAAGTGTGCGTTTTTGTGAGTCTCGTGTGACATTTTTCAATAGTTTTATTACTCTTCATAAATTCAGGCATTTTAATAACAAGAATTGGGGAGAGGATTAATAGAGTTTCGAACTGGAAGAACCGATTACATCATCCTGATGGGGGAGAATTGCTAGTTTAGCCAATTGCACTTAGAGGCACGGTTTCCTAATATCTATGAAGGTTTGACCACGTTATTCGACGCATTATCCGCTTTGCCTCTGATTCTAGCAGCTGAATTGAATTACTCTCGTGATGCGCGAAACGTTAATTTTAAACGCAAAACATTGCTTTGTCGGTAAATTATTAAAGGTAACAGCAATGGCTTGATGCTACATACCTCTTTGCGTACTAGACATCGAACTAAAGGCTCATGAGACTACATTTAGTTAAACCCTAATCAGACGAAGAACATAGGTACTTGTTTTTTTGTATTGTATTAGCTACGGCATTTTCTGCTTGCATAAAATATATGTTAAATTATCCTTTCACTTAGCAATAAATCGTCCGAACACTTCAAGGATAGCCATCGCTATCGTAAAACAATATTGTTTAGTGCTACAACATTAGGTAATGAGAAGAATACCACGTTTTTGTGCAAGCTGCTAACACTAATGATAATTAATGCTACGAGCACAGGTTTGTGTAGTGTGCTTACAACAAGACCTAGCGGCACTGTGCCAAAGTGAGCGTCAAGCCTTTATAGATATTGGGAAGCCGTGCTAGAGGGCACCAAGAATTACATTTGTGTGATCACTCCTTGGCTTTGGAGGGTTGCCGCACTCTCAACCGAAGTCATGGAGCCAGAAGACGAGAGGGATAATTTTGCTAGGTAATAACCAATACGAAATTCCTACGATCTTTTACATGCCACAATCGACATGAGCACGAGGCATCAAAGGGCGCTTCTTTTCCCGAAAATACCGGGATGGCCATGATCAGGCTGAACCAGTAATCTAATCTCTTACAAATGAGACAGTCATTCTAACCAACAGGCTACCTTACCCCAAAGGGTACTTACTTCTCATCTGAAGTCTAGTTAGATCTTCCTACCACCGTCAACATTACTTAATAAATATTGGCTAACGCGGAAAACAAAAAAAACGGTCGAGTTAAAGTTTCAGGTTAAAGTTGAGTTTCGGTTAAGTTTAAGTTTAGAAGTTGGAAGTTAAAGTGGGAGGTTTGAAGTTTGCAGGTTTGAAGTTCCGTGATGGTGTGATGACGTGTGTATTTTAAGTTTGAGGGATTTTTTTCTGTTTATTATTTGAGTATTGTCAGTCAGCTCTGTTTGGGTAGATCGGGATGTGGAATGGATTTGTGACCCGGTTGATCAAATTGTTGCACCATACTTGTTCACTTACTTATTTGAAATTTATTTTTTAAACATTGCACATATTTTATAATTTTAACTTGGTTTAATTTATTTACGTATTTTTATTTTTATTAATTTATTTATTTTTTAAATTTTGGTCACTGGGCTTCAAATTTAGTTATTGATTAATTTTATGGTTAGCCGATAGACCTTGTTTGTTATTTTCAGTTCACCATAAAAGTATTTGTAATTATTTACTTATTTAATTATTAATTTATGTTTTTTTATATTATTTAATTAGTTTTATATGTACTTAATTGCCTATGGGGTTATGGAAGAAAAGGCTGCTGTACGTAGTTGGGGTTGTTTGGAAACAGTGGGATGAGCACAGTTTGAATGTTGCAGCAGTTGAGAATGTGAGCGAAAGTTCCTGTTTTTTTCATCTTTTCATAACGGGGTTGTGCCGAGTTTCAGGCGAATTATACCCATAAATAACCAAATATAAGCTTAATTATATGTGACGCAATCCAGCAGCATGGCAACATACTACTGTCGTGTTCCCTAGTGTGTGGCGCGCATAGCACTGACGTCACCACTGACGAAAGATTACAGCTGCTATTGGGCCATCTGAGTTGAGTAGCCTATAATAATCACGCAATGCACACGTTCCACGGCAGAAAGCCATGGCACGAGGTATAGGAAGAAATTAATGAAGAACCTCTAGCCAACCCTCGATGGTCATAGTCAGGGACGCGCACACGTGGGTGGGAAGGGCACTTAGCCCCTGCCCTCATGGCTAAGTTCCCTTTTTGTGAAAACAAAAATGACGGATATTTATATAAATGGTGGTGTAAAAGGGCCAAAAAAATGGGGCAAAAACGGTTAAGGAAAGGACCCAAAAAAAAGGTCCCCAGAAAAATGCAAGTTGTTCCTGGTCATAGTCAATCGATAAGAATAAATTTCCACCCAAGTGAAGTTCAAACAAGGCCACAATTCAATGGAGCTATTCATTCCAGGAGTAAACGAAACTCGATATCAGGACAGCGACGGAAAATTCTACACTAAACACAGATAAGAGTTGGCAAGCATTTGTCAAGATTTTGCTGAGATGGCGTGATTAAAATTCGAACCATTGAATGCGGGATCGGTGCACAGATGCCCCGTAATCTGAACCGTTTATCCCAAGTCTTTGGATAATGCCCCGTAATCTGAACCGTTTATCCCAAGTCTTTGGTTTCAATCCTGTACATGTCATCCCAAAGAAATGGTTGGCCGAATCTTAGCTAATTTTAGGGCACAATTTTCGATCATGTGCTGTCGTTTTCTTTACTCTCCTATCATTAACCCAATAAGTTAAAGGAAAAATAAGGTACTTTATTACAATAATGGACCGTTTCTGACTCACTTTAAATACGAAAAGTACAATTAAAATCCGTTGCGACAGCATTTACAATTGTTTCTTAAATAATAGGCATTGTTTAACCCTCGTAAATACAAAAAGAATACTTAAAATCGGTTGCATACAGCATTTTATACAATAAAAAATTAAGATTGGAGATTCACCAATTCCAGTACCACTTCTTGCCACTAGATACCGCTGTAAGCAAAGTGTGTTTACCGATTAAATTTGCATGATTGTATTTTGTTATTTTCTTCCTACAAAGAATCAACATTTAATCAATAAAGGCTAATACATCGAATAATGGCACGAGTTATTTAAACTAGTTAGACTAATACACTTTGCTAACAATGACGTCTAGTGATAAGAAATGGTACTAAAATTGGTGAATCTCAAATTCTTTACTTTTCATCTGTAAAAAAAGCTGTTTTAACGGGTTTTAATCGCTCTTTTTGTATTTTGGAGAGTATTAAAAAAGGCACGTTATTGTAACAAACAAGTGTAAAGCACCTTATTTATCATTTTAACGGCAATAAAATAAACTTAAATTTTTGACAGCTAGACATCTAGTACGCATTTATTGGGAGGGTGGCCTACCTGTAGTCTTTGCCATCAAAGAAATTGGTTGCTGATCCGTGGCACGCCACCTGGCGGCCATCCTTGGGCTTCTCAATGAGGGAACGTTCCCAGAATTCCGTCGTCATGGCGTCGAGACCAATGGAAACATAGAATTGCTCTGCCAGACGAAACATTCGCGTTGCATCGTACTTCTGACGTACCATCTCGTCAGTGACATCAGGAATGGCATACTTTGGGTAAGGGACGATGTAAGGATAAAGTGAATCCCATTGTTGACCCCACATATTGCCTAAAAGAATATTGAAAAACCGAAAGTGTCATGATTAGGTTAGACAAAGGAATGTTAAAAACATGAAAAATAAGCTGTGGGAAAAAAAAAACGGAAAAAAAAGCATGTGGAAAATAAAAGCCGAAGGTTAGTACTTAATTTAATTTGTTAATTTCACCCACGTATGTCATTACAAGAAGGGGTAATACAATTGTAAATCTATTCAATACGTCAACAAAACAATAAACACAGTATTAATACAATAATATAACAAAAGAAAACTATAACAGTAATAATAAATGCAGAGACTGTTTTTATTATTCAGTTGTATTTTACATTTGCCGCTAGAAGATAAGTGGTTCTCAGCAGTGCACGCGTGGTTTCTTTTTGGGTACATGAAATGTTTTGTATGACACAAGTTTCTATCACGCATCAATGCTTTCATCAAACACTTCTTGGAGCTGATGTCCATATCAAGCCATTGCTCCATTCAAATGATCTCTCCGAAATGAATCTAAGGGCCGTTCAGACAAAGGTGTGTCACAACTAAAATCTGGCATCTGAAGAAAGACTTTTATCCAATTTACATTGAACAGTGGATGAACCTGTCATTAAAACATAGATTTTGTACTGCATAACAAAAATTGGATAGTTTTCTTTCGTAAAAAAAATTGTCGCTCGCATCTGAAAACAAAATGTAAAAAAAAAAAAAAAACACCCGCGTCAATTTTTCAAGTACCTCTCCTTAGAATCGTTTAATTACCTTTTAGCGGCCTAATATGCAAACAAAAGGTACAGTTATTAATATCGTTCGAAGCATGGTCGCAGTAGCATAACGAAACACTCCGGGAGAGGAAGGGGGTGGAGGTGGGAGATAATCCATCCATTCCCTCAACCCCCCTCTCCTCCAGACACTAATCAGCAAGATGCAGCGGAATTGCAAGAGCCGCGAAAAAAAAGTCGATGGAAAAATGAGCAAGCAAGAGAAAAAAAAAGCTAGAAAAGAAATGTTTAGCAGTTGTTGTTGCGTTTTATTCTTTTTATAATGGTCTCATTCGTTCTTGAGTCCTCCCATGATGCAACACAAATCATCGATTGCGCTGTAATGGCAGCAAGTCTCACCGACAAAACGGAAACGAACAATATATTTTTTAACCACTTGTTAATCCTTAGGTCTTGTAGCAACGTATATTTCCTTTTTTTATTAACACGAAAAATCTGTTTTAAAGCAGAATTCGCATATGCTAAAAAAGCCTTTTCCTTTCTGCTGGCGTAGCATATGCCTACCAACGAGCGGATTTGAGCAGTTGGCAGGTCGGCTTTCCCGTACAGCAGTCTACAATGCTGTTTACATACGGGGCGCTCCTCTGCTGCTAGTAAAAAAAAAAATTAATGAGAATTTTTCAGAGGACTCAAGAACCGGTGCGCCCAGTTGAGTGTGGTGTTATTGTAGGCTGAATTAAATCGGGAGGCCGCAGCTAAAGTCTCATCAGACAAGATACGGTGTTCCACCAGGAAAAGGCTTTCGTACCTTTTTTCTCTCCGCCTTTTTCTCCCTTCGTTTTTCTTTCTAGAATCGTTTTAAAATATGATCCCGTAATTTTAAACACTTTCACGTTACGTTATGAGCCATACTTACCCTTTTTAAACACTTTTAAACAAACACGAGTGAGGCACGTTGCGTACATAATTTATGCAAATTTGAGGAATAAACCGTCAAAATTTAATTTTTTGGTAAACGTAAATGTACAGCGGATAGCATTATTAACCATAGGTTACTGCCTCTGGTCCAAACATGCAGCAAGAGATTGGTGAAGTTCAGAGTAACCCAGCAAAGCAAGCAAGTACAGCCAAGTGGTTATGTCACAGTTTCCAAACCAAGAGATTTCTGGCTCGAATCGCACAACTGATCTATGTACATACAGCGACAAGTGGCAGCTGGTTCGTGATCCCCTCTTATCTAAAGAGGAAGAAAGAACTTTTTTTTTTTTTTTTTTTTTGTTTCTTCGCACTTAATTATATTTTAGCAGTTAGGTTGGTATTCAAACTTTTATTTGGAAGAAACTTTAGAAATTGCAGGTTGAAATGTGTGCTTGTGATTTTAAATCAATAATACAGATGATCTTTTGTTTCTTTGTTAATGGTAAAAAAAATCGTCGTAATGCAAATGCTTTAAAGAACACTTCGTCAAACTCAAGAGAACTGTAATTGAGTCTTACCAAGTAAGTGGGCGGGGATAGGTCCAGTACGGTCGACGCGGTCGGCTCCATACATTCTTGCTAGGTGAAATCGAACGTAAGCATGTAGTTGAATGTAGAGGGGCTCAACCTGAGAGAATAAGGTCTCAACTTCTCGTTCTAAGTCCTCTGCTGCTAACTCCTGGCGCCACATGACACCCATATCCGAGTATTCTAGAATGAAATAAAAACAAACAAGCCTTTAAACTAGCACACGATAATCACTGTTTATTAGAACTTCGGGCAAAATGTATCCAACAAAACGTGCAAAGGTTGAATCTTCGGCAAACTTAAATAGTGCTGTTGGATGTTCTCTTATGGCAAATAGGCTACACATCAAACAAATTAGCTGAACCCAAGTCGCTTACCAAAAAATGGGGAGGGGGGGTGCCATAATTAGAACGAATTTTGATGAAAGTAGAAAAATAGGGAATTTATTTATTTCAAATGAAAGATTCTGAAAATTTACGTTTTTAACTTTTCACGCACCCATTCCTCCAAGGGCCAATTAGCCCAATTCCAATATTCTTTTTTGTTTTGCAACTTTCTTGTCGCCCTCCCCCCTCTAAAAAAAATAATAATCAACTCATGGGTGCACTATTGGTACGAAGTGCCAGATGCAACTTAAAATATAAAAAAACGTTTGTGTGTGACATTAGTACCTGGGAGGCACAGTGAGAGGTGGGGGGAGGGGAGGGATAGATTTCAAAAGTTGCGACATAAATGTGATAGGGAAGGACAGGGGATTGGGTTGAAAAAAAAGATTAAATTTGTGAAATGTTATTTTTGACCCTTAATATTATCCCAACAACAAACAACGATCTACATTATTAATAATGTAAGTAACCGAGGTATCATCAATCATCTCACAGAAACCGAACAGTAGCAACTATCAGAATCAGAACGTATGGTAGGGTCCATTGATTATGATGAGGATTACTTACTGCCTCAAAGCCACCAGAGAAACAGCTTGTGAGCAGCAGCTTCTGTGATCTGGGTAAACCTTCCTTAGGTGCGTTACCAGTTAGTGTCAACCAAATATTTGATACTCGACTATTTATGGGACAAACTTGGCTCGGTTGGGCTTTAGACATTTTCTACTCTAACACCCCTATGTTCTGAAGAGACTGTGTGTACCAGCTCAAGCCTTCACACCAATTGTTTACTGGCACTTACACAGCCTCGTACAGGTAGCACAAACTTCGAACACTGGTTTGTGTACTACTACTAGTGCACAGAAACACTACTGTAACTCATGCCGAATCTGAGCTGGTGTGCACTGATATATACCGACTGTTAGTGCACAGCATCTTCAAGAGTATAGAAAACAGTGCTATTATCTCGGCAATGCCAGAAGAAGAAATTTTGTTCCGCCATTGCCTAGCGCTTTATGAACCTTGTATCATGGGTTTTGTCTCAAAGGTACAATGAGAAAGACGTAATAGCTGCTGAAGGTAAACAAAAACAGTACTTAGGAAGACTTTCATTTCTGTGACATCGTGCAGTCAGTGACATTCTCAAACTGGCTTCCAAGTCAAGCTCCTTGCCCATAACTGCGATAGGGATTGATCAGTACCACTTTCGTTTTGCTAATACCGATCCAGAGTACTGATCACCAATACCCAATTCTTGCACTCCTACAATTAAATAAAAATGTTTACTAGACCTGTGGCCGGAATTTTATGAAGCCCTTTGATGTAAACTCTATTAGACTGTGTTTTCTGCGCTTTGGTGATTTGTGATGTTAAGTAATTTTGTTTATATTATGAATTTAAAAAATGTAAACCTTACATTTAACCTATCCAGAAAGATTCTGCAAGAATTCTGCTTTAAATTGCCGCAAACAGCTACTTAGCTTAGCTGGAGCCTGTATCCACCCTATGGCTAGTGAACGGTTATTCTTGCATTCAGTCCCAATGGGAGCAGTTGTCTTTTCTTTCTTTCTAAGATTAGTGTATCTTGTATACTCACAAGGCCAGTCTTCAAAGCAGACTGTTTGCTTCATTCACCTTGTGATTTTTTATTTTATTTATTAGTGCCTGCTTTTATCAACGAAAAATTTATCAGCCAGAGGGCGAAATTTATCAGTCTTTCCAAGACAGTATAGCATTGGTCGAACTATCAGAGGGGCCGGGACCCTTGGAAAAAGAAAACGACATCGATGACGTCATTCAACCAAATAGCTACAATACCTTCGAAAATTGACAAAGTACAGTGCGTGGGCAGTATTTGAAGTTGAAGGACTTATTCCATGCTCGATTCAAACAGTTTTCACATCGTTACAACAAATTTGAAAAACGGATGGCGATTGAACCTTACTGGCTTAGCATCTCGTAGCACAAAACCGTGCGTTATACTTAGCGCATCTCATACCTGCAACCCGTATTTTTATCGTGATCATTTTGTTTAATGACGCTAACTAGTTGCGACGTTCAGGAACTTAAACTTGGGCAGGCGCCGTTCGGTTCATTGACAAGGCATCCTCTGGCGTTAATCGTCGAAAGTAGGTACTAGTTTCACCCAAATATTTACTATTGACTGACTGTGGCATTACCTACATCTCCCTTGTCCTGGTCTAACCTTCGACTTATTACAGCGTCTACCTTCTCCAATTTTTGTACTACGAAATTCATCCACCTCGTAAAAACTGAACTGCATTCCATGTAATGCTAGATCAGTCAGAGAATGCTTTGATTATGGCCGATGAATAATAGAGTTACTATCTAACCTTGGTTGCTACGACAAATTCGCTGTCAGCATTCATCGGTGCAGGCCGATTGAACTCATCTCGTTGCCTTCGTGCAGCGAACGGTCACGCAGTTGGATTGTCAAGTAAAGATTAATCACTGCAACGATACCAGCCTGCGAAGTAGATAGAATGATGAGTCTGCATCACAACAGGAAATTCAGTGGGACCAGTTGGATTGAGCTGCAGCCAGTAAAGGCTCATTTTTCTTTAAGGGGTGACGTCACTAACAGTTGCTATTTCACGAACGAGAATTGATCAATATTCTATTATTATATTCTATATTGCCAACCAAAACTTTAAACCGAATAACAAGCGAAAGAATACACTAAAGAATGTTTTTATTTAACATAGCAAATGTAATGTAATATTATAAAATTCGGTAAGCTAACGGACACTAGGGACGCAGCTGCAAACCGTCAACAAAATTGAAATATTCGGATTAATGGCTTTTTTCAACTGCTGAGTTTATCTCAGGAAGGATAGGCATAATTTTTCTGGTAAATTCCTAGGATCTTTTGCACCTTACAATTGAATTTCCAGGATCCTTTTGCTTCTACAATGCCCAGGAGTGGAGTGAGGCTATCTTCATCTCGGAACCTTTGACACATTGATAAAAATAAATACAGATGCAAACCTATTTCTGTAGTGCTTTTTGGTCAGACTGCCCGAGAAGGAATTAAACCTTCGACTTTTGAGACCAGAGGCCGCAGTCCTATCGCTAAACCATATTTGTGAGTGAAGAAAGGCAGCACAATTAGTAGTTGAAGTTAATAAAAAGCCCAAAAATGTGCACAAATCAGCAAAATGACAATGTTTATGGTATATTAAGCACCCTGCTTTTAAGTGCCAAGGCAATCAGCTGAAAAGCATCGTACAACAAACAAATTTAAAACACTAAAAAAAGTCATGCTGTGTGAAAACCACAAGATACTCAAAATTTGTTAAAACCCCTAAGCGTTCCAGGTCAGAACAGGTCAGCAGTAGGCAAAAGATAGAAGGACCTCGATCCTGTTAACTCTGGCTCGAAGTGAGTAACTAAGGCCAATGCTGCCTTATACACAGGAGCGTGAAGTCCAGTGGGTGGGTATGAGAGTTACGTTTTGTACTGAGAAAGTCCAAGGTTATGCATTATTGGTTCATACTTTTTGATATTTCTATTGTCAGGCATGATATGGTTATGTTATGGTGGTTGTTGAGACAAGATGACTAAAGCTAGCAAAGGACAAGAATTAATTTAGAAACTTTAGTCATCTTGTCTCAACAACCACCAGTTCATAACCATATCATCCGTATTAGCATCGTTATTTTGCATAATTAGTGGCACACCCAAGAATGTCGGGTGGAAAGTGCAAAAAACGAGAAAGCCGAGAAATTTCGGGAAGCTAAAGACATTTTTACACAATTTTTAGAGCTTGTGAGTCTTATGGGAAGCATATTTTGAGAAAATTTTTATCCACCAATTTACCTGTTAATCAAGCAGTGTACATTTTTTCCTATTTTCTCGAATCGGAGGAGGGGGGCTTATTTACCGACGACGCTTGCAGTATTAATTAGGGCTGCCAAATAACATTGTAGGCTACTACAAACACATGTAACACTATTTGGAGGAAAAAATGAGCGAAAGACTCGAAAGCGTTCAAACTCGTACCCGGTGTAGCAATGTATTCAGTAGTCCTTAAGAATACCTTTAAGGTAAAAGTGATCGAACAGAAATTAACTTACGTGAATCGTGGGCATCCATGTTGGTCAGTCGAATGAATTGGGCATAAAGAGGACGAAGTTTGGGTCCGACAGCGTCTCTCCATGCCACCCACGCCCAAAGGAGTTGGTTATAGTCGCGCGTGTTCTGCATGAAACTGGCCAAATCAGGTTCACCAGCGAAACAGGTGCCATTGGCAACGCATACTTTGCCCGTATTATAGATCTCTTGCATCTTGCTGTGAAGGCCGATGATCTGCCTGCAACAAAGTACACACTCACAGCAATATTCTACAAATTCGTTGTTGATTTTGCTACCTTACGAAAAACATATATTCCGCTGTACAAGCAGGGATAACTTACTTTGTTAAGTTTTAAACTGCCTTTACAGCCGTTAAATGGAAATTAGCGTTTATAAATGCAAGCGTTTTTTTTTTATTTCCTTGTAATGCCGGTTCTAAACTATCACCTCAACTATTCATCTATTCAGCTATTCATCTCATATAATCAACTTTTTAACATCTTGATTTGTAGTGATTTATAAGTATGTTTATTCCTGATCATGACAAAGTTTGACATGAACTTGTCGTGCCAAGTAGATTACAAAGAAATTTGTTTCATTTAACCTACATAATCTAACTCAATAAGTATGTCAAATACAGCAATTTATCAAAAAAATACATTAAATTAAAATTAAAATTAAAAAAATTAAAAATTGTTACATTTAACCTGCACAATCCAACTCATTAAGTATGTCAAATGCACAGGCCCGGACTGGCAGCCCTGAGGCTCAAGTGCCATGACGTTTTAAAAGGCCCCCAAATACAATTGGGGGTACGGGGAATTATGCGAGCTCATAATGGACTGGTGTATAGCCGGGGAGGGGGAAGGGCAGAGGAAATGAAAATGTTAACAACAAATTTCCTCCCCCCTTCAAAACCTAGATCAAATCTTGACCTTACCACTCAAGGTCCACAAATAATGTGGTCCCCCCACGCAAAAAAAAAAGCACTCTTCAGATTGAGACTGTCTGCATTTGCAGCCCGTTACTAAGTAGCACGCTGTGCCGACAAGTTACCCCTAATAAGGAAAACGTGCCTCGTTTTTAACGATGGGACAAGATTGAGTTTAAAATGTTCTACAAAACGCCGATGTTCCTATACACTCATCTTGCGTTGAGTTGCATATGAAATGATCAGGGAAAAGATCACATTTTAAGGAAACTGCAACGAGAAAAAATTCGTCACCAACACAAATTTTACTTATAACTATAAAATCTGAAAAGGCCCCCCCCCCATACGAATCTATGGGAGGGCCCATGTGCCATTGGAACCCAGGCACTGTGGTCAGTCCGGGCCTGCAAATGCAACAATTTATCAAACAAAATACAGTAAATAAAAAATATAAAAAAACAGTACAACCAGACTAAGCACTTGTGCCATGCATAATTAACAAATTTATCAACAAATCTACAAATTTATCCCTGTAATACCATGTTTTAAATAATTTCTTAACTTTTCCAATGCAAAACTGATTCAATAACTCGTCACGGATAGTATTAAATAATTTAGGAATTACTTAAGCTCTGCGTTTTTTTCCATAATCATTCAAAACCTGAGGTACATCTTCACTTTTCCATGTTAAACCATGAAGCCTAACGGAGTGTGATAGTATGTAAATCCATGGTTAAACTGATTCAATAAATCGTCGCGGATGCCGCCACATTCGAAAATGGATTTATAGAAACGGATTGACTACGGCAGGTGTACAAAGCCTTACCGTACATCGTAGTTTGTCTGGTGTAACCGTGGTTTGTCTGGTGTTGGTTCTTAAACCACCAAACCAAACTCACAGGGACTTGTAGAGCACATAATCGGATAAGGAATGAAAGGGGCCAAACCAGGACCACTTTCGTAGAATAATTCCGTACCTGAATTGAGTGGTGTTATTAAATCGCTCAATTGTACGCTACGATGATAACATGAACTCGCTTAGAACGTCTTTACTCAAACGTCTCACGTCTCACGTTCAAAGTCATTATTTGTACAACTACGTTGACAATCCGAGAAGTTTTTCTAGCCTTTGCTATCTTAGTCTAAGGGACCGGTCATTGTTACAAGGCTACCTGGATGTAAAGGCTTAACGTTAGAAATTCGACTCGTCGTCCAGTTAGCCACCAATTCTGCCACCAGTCGCGCTACTTACACCCCAAAAATGAACTGCTCTAGCATGCGGACTGAACTGTGAAAGGTACGTGTGACACGCGATAGGCGGATTTTAAACTTAAAACACTGCATTGACACCAAATTATTAAAATTTAACAACAATGGCTTCATGATAAGCAAACAAACAAAGCCTCCGGAGGTTTAATTTCATGAATTTCAAGCAGAAGAGCAACCAAGGTACGTGTGTATTGTACTGTATGATACGCTACGGCGTTTTCAATTCTCATTAAAAATGTGTTAAACGATCCTTTAACGTATCAGTAAATCGTCCGAAGACTTCAAGAATATAGGCACCATTACTGTAAAAGAATGTTCGTTTAGCGCTTCAACACCGGTAAATCTAATAATGAGAAGATATCATGTTTTTGTGCATCTCGCATACACTAATCAATGCTACGATTGGGGTTATTCGTTCTTCGTGCTTTCAGTTCAGCGCAACGCTTGGACGACGCGTCTAGCATGCTACGTGAAACCGAGCGTCAAGTCTTTTAAATATAGGTAGCCTTGTTGTTTATCGCCGAGAGAGAGAAAGAGAGGGAGGGGGCGGACGAAATTGGGGGGTGATGAATTTTTTGGAGTCTCTCAAGGGGGGGGGGTCATATATTTTTCAGGTCCCGTCAAGAGGGGAGGGGGTCAAAAACACACTGACCAAACTCCCCCCCCCCCCCCCC
>JAHWFP010094210.1:5238-44017 GCA_023313725.1 Lithobius niger | reverse complement strand
CCCCCCCCCCCCCCCCTGATGTGAAGTGTTTACAAGGATTTGAAGCTATTAGTATCAATACTTTTCGTTAAAAACGAGTCACATTTCCTTACAACTAATGGTAACTGTCTGTGTGGAGAACTACTTACTTAATCTGGCTACTGCACTAATCTTGGCTACAGGAAATTATCTGCAGACAGTCTCAATAGGTATACGAAAAGCACATTTTATTGAGGGGGGAGATCACATTATTTTTGGACCTTGCTGGGGGGGGGGGGGGTCAACATTTTTTCAAAGTCTCGAAGGGGGGAATGATCGAAAATTTGGTGGTCACATTTCATTTCCTTAGGTCCCCCCTCAACGGCCATAAATAATGACCGGTCCCTAACTTGCAGTAATGGCCGGGAATTTTAGCTCAGGCTAAAAAGCTTCTCAGATCACTCTCAGAATATAAAGTCGTAGTATAAATGACTTCGAACGTTTGACAAGTTACAATAAAGACGTTCAGAAAGTGTTCCAGTGATCGTCATAACGCGCATGAGAAAATATAGAATCGGAATTGTTGCACAAAAGCGGTCTGGTTCTGGTTTCGCCCATTTCATTCTAATTATTATTCTATAAATTTGTGCATTGCGTGATGCGCATTACAGGTTCCCGTGACCAGACTCAACCAAACGCATCCGTGTGGGTAAAGTTTGTCTCAACGCATGATGTCGCGCGTGCTACCTGTTGCTACGTCAGCCATCAGTGTCGTCCAGATCTGTAAATAGAACTCGGCCAATTCAGCAAAACGTTCCAAAGAATTTAAGTGACGTCACCTTCGACCCTCATTATTAGAGTCGATTAGACTCTTATGCGAACGGTTTGTCTGTCTATCTGGGTGTCTGTCTGAGTGTCTGTCTGTGTTTTCGCGCTATAACGTTTTAACGAATTATCGGATTTCTGTCAAATATTGCACACACATTCTATGGCACATTTCTAGGTCTAAGTTCGAAAAATCGGTCGAATCCGTTGGGGAAATCCTCTGCTAGAAATAATCAAAGATTTTTGTTCGCAGCAAACGTACGAGGTTCGTAATTTTTTTTCAGCCGATTGACGTCATCCATCCACGACCAATTACTGGGAACTATGTAGCCTTCGTCAGCGGCTGATGTCACCACCAACCGACCAATGACTGATAACTTGCTATTATTATTATTATGCGGATCATTGACGTAAGCACGCGGCTCACTGATCTCACACGTACGAACTGGATAACACGATTGTATAGTCATGTCGACATGCGAAATTACCATAGACTTGGGCTACTTGTTCGGACAATCGTTCATGACTTTAATGCTTAGTACTTTTTTTTGGAGGGTGGAGGAGAAATATTTAAAACAACTTCTACTGTATGACATTTGTTTTTTTGTTGTCAGGGGAGGGGAGGGGGAATCAAATTCATAAAACTACTTTTGGGCAATAACTGTGCAATCTAGATATTTCATTCTTATCAGTCGTGCGATGTGGCAACTTTGCAGTTGCCGGGATAAATGAAATGTGCAAAACGCCGAGACTAAACGGTTTGGAGGCCTCCCGTATCATAAAACTGCCAAACGGTGCTGATCAACGGTTTAATGTTGATTCAGTTTACTAGTGTTTTAATTAAACTTACAGTTTAAAATGAAACCAATAGAAGAATCGTAGTGGGCTCGTCTTTAATTGAGAGATGTGCGCCTCCATGCCATCCATCGCAGTTAATGACGAAAAGCTAGAAATGCAAGCGATCACTGATTTTATAGTTGCATAAGCGTCGTGGAACCGCGGCCAAGAAATCATTTGGATGTTTGGATTGTATTCTTAGGAGGGATTATTATTCACACGTGTTAGACAATTAGTAGCCATATCGATCGCTGTATTCGCAAGGGAAAACTAATCGACTCTCACTATAATTGGTTTAATCAAGTTTATTTAATCTGTACGCGAGGTGGTGATTTTTGAGTTGATGAATAATGTTAGTTTATCGACTGACTCCAGGTAGATTACCACCAAAGTCCATACTTAAATGGACACCCGGCCTGCCTTAGAACAGCCACGCGCAGATGGTCATCCACGCATTTACCAGCACCAAGGTCGGGTGGGGTGGTAGCTGCGTTCCTCGCAGCGAGGAAAGTAGTTGCTGTCTCGGTTGGCTTTTGGGAATAGCACACGAAACAGCATCGAGTTAAAAATTATGTCGTCACAAACCGGAATGATTCTCGTATTTTAACATCACAATTTATAATTTTTTAGGGTAGTGTATTTATAATTTTGCTTCGGTGATCTATTGGAATAATTAATTTTAATTTTTGTCGCATTAATCTTTTAGATTTTTGATCTCATCATAATTATTAGCAAATTAGTACATGCACACATAGATGAAAAGTCATGATTATTGTAAGCACGCAAAGCATCATATACGTTCAAGACGAACGTAAATAAAGTCCACCTATTTTCAATAGAAAATCTCCCAGACGTCACATTTTAAAACGAATTTTTGCAAATGATTGACTAACGGTAAGTATATAAAACTTTGGAGCCGTACTCGATGTGAAGGATCGGAAAAAAAAAATGGCGCTGGGAGGAACATCCCTTTAAGTCACACCATGTCTGTAATTCACTATTCACTCTCCATTGCATTTTAGTGACGATTGGTCGGTGTTTTTTTTTTTTTATTACGCGGGAGAGCATTCTAAGATCTGTTCACCTGAACCAATAAATCCATCGAAAAAATCCCCAGCAATCGGCCACGATACTTTTGTGACTATAATTTCCTAACCGTCCACACGCCGTTATTGTCGTCCTCACTCCCACTTCATAAGGCCACCCACAAGCCTTTGTCACTGCAGGCAGGCATTCTACATACTGAACCATAGATACTTTTAGATACTTTAGATACTTTTGGAACGTTTTCTGTGTGTTACAAGTAACAGAACTGTCTCCAGACGGACGAGTTTGGATTTGTTTGGCTTGGGTTTTCGAAGGCACTGAGAGACTTGCCGTGCATTACAACAAATTGCTTTCAAACAATTCAGCCAAGTTCAAACCACACTTTCCTCCCTTGGCTTCACGAGTATCTTACGTTTCTTTCAAACGACTTGTGGTTAGTTTTCCTTTGATCTTCGAAATCTGATTACGAATTGCGGGACAACTCCCTTCTCATAACCCTTAACATCCAATAATAATTTCTGTACGAGCCAGAGAAAACGGTTACATTCTCGGAGTTAAAAGTGGTTGCCATAGCAGCTATGGTAAAATCCACCCACATTAGTCAGTGGAGAGAGTGTTAGCGACGCGACCAAAGCCTAATTACCACAAATCTGTTTATATTCATCCGCGAGCTAAAACAAAGACGCAGAAACAGCTTAACAATGCATTCGCGCGAAGTTTTTTTTATGTAATACTAACAATTTCATATTTTTTACGGTAGTGTGACACTATAGCATGTCTTTGTTATTAACACGTCCATTGTTTAACGATTAATGGTGTGTATGTCATTTCTTCAATACCAAATTTTATTAAATTGGAATAATTTCTCTCTTTTCAAATTTGATGGCCCCGACAAGGGCCGTTTTGATTTGGCCTTTAAAAAGGCCGTTTTGAAGGGGGGGGGGGGAAGACAAACTGTAACGAATGTCGTAGCCTACTCCAATCCTTACTTCGCTTCATTCAAAATTACTGTAGTTTTCGTCACTTGATCCATTTACTTGAAATGCCAACCTTTCAACAAGCAAATCCGACAATCCATCGGCTTTCCACATTTTATCTTCCTCTTTAATTGCGTGTTTTAAGTATAATTCTTCCAGTTTGTGACGGTGTATTTTGATAAATCTTTAGGTACCAGCTCTTCAACTTCTTTTAACGTAAAAGTTTGATTGTTGGCAGCAACATATCCTTTGACTTGACTCCACACCCTTTCTATACGGTTCAGTTCGCAGTGGTATGGAGGTCTGAGAACGATGTCTCTGTGGAGTGCAGCAAGGGTGTTACGATACGATAATGGTCGTACTGTGTTTTTGCACCTTCAATTAATGCGTACAATTCTCGGTTCAACATTGTGTCATTGAACGCAATATCTTTTTCTTGCAGCCAAGCTTGCATGTCAGTTTTCCGTGAACTCTTCGTCGTTATTTTTCTTCCTTCACAGAATGGTGTGAAGCTTTATCCAATACGATGACACTGTTGACATAGTTTGGTTGTATATTAGGCAGCACCTAAGTTTCAAACCACATCTCAAATCTGTCTCCGTCCATTTAATCACGGTAATCGCCCTTTCCTTTCTTTGCTTAAAAAAACGAGATTGGCAGCAGGTACAAATCCATCCTCGTTTCCAGCATGCAAAATAATGAGCCGTCCTCCTTTCCCACTTGGTGCTTTTAAACCAGTTGTCAACCCTTTCTGAAATGCATTACACTTGCTTTTCACAGTCGTATCTGTCCGAAACACTTGATTTCGTGTGGCCAGTATTCACCCATGTTTCACCCAAATAGTAATATTCTTTTTTTTAACGTAAGTTTTTTTATGGCACGCAAATACCTCCGCCGCCATAAAACAATATCGTCACGTTCAATGAGCAGACTGTAGCGCTGACCTTTACGGAAAGCAATCCCCAAATCTATCATGATTCGCCGCCGCATTGTTGCCCGTGAAAAATTTGGCAGAGAGAGAATTGTCTTCGTTTACGGCAGATGTCACTTTTTTAACAATTGGAATGTCGTCATTGCGATAAAAATCATGAACTCTTTTCCGATTCGCTGAAAGCGTAAATTCATCGTATTTTTGCATGCGTGTTTTCGTACAGTTGCTCAGCTTCCGTTTGCTTGGCGTACCGTAGTCAAACAACGACCACTTACTTTGAATTCGGTTCGGCAACGATGGCAGCTTTGGACACGCCGCACAACAATCCTGTGTCTTTAGCAACTTCATCGATAGATTTCTTTGGATCACGCTGGCGCAGTTGGCTGTAGACATTCATTACAGTTTGCTTTTGGAAACTGGAAAAAGGCTTTTGACGGGGATGACACTTGTAAAATGATGCTGGAGAATCCATCGCTTGCACTGTTGTTGTCATCGCCGCCATGTTGGAACTACTTCCGCGTGGAAGACAAGTTGCTGCGAATGTTTGCGATCTGCTCAAATTACCAGTCGACCATTTTTTACTATTTCAAGAAAAGTATGTATGACTGAATACCGTCCCTGAATACTTTTCGAGAGATTTTCATTCCTAAAACGTTTTGGTTAACGGTGGGAAAAAAGCGTACTACATTTTGTCTACTGTCGTAATCCAACTTCAACACAGGTGTGAAGAGGCTCGTCGCATCGCTAACTTTCTCTCCACTGACTAATGTGGGTGGATTTTACCATAGCTTCTCTTGTAGACTTCATCAAAAGCCAGAAACCGGCGTCGAATCCTTTTCAACCACCGTCCACCATACGTCAACATTTTAAATGTATTCGAACGGCTTCAATTGTACTGAAAGCAAAGTTAGGTATGCGGTAGTTGGGTAACCATGAATTTAATGTGTCCCAATGTCAGCCCATCTAGGCTTGCTGACAACCAGGAGTAACCCAGAATACTCGGTGACACAGGTCGACTGACCTCACTTACTGGACATACCGTAAATCCTCTATTTGTAACCCGGGCTACTGGTTAAAAATCATGTCAATTTGACCCGGCTACAACTAGACTGGCTACTGCAAATTTAGAATGGAAATTTACGGGATCAATACATGTAGAACATGTGTGTGACATTAAAACTGGTAAATAATATCACATGAATGCTAAACATGACAGTAACCATTAATAAATAAGAAGTTTTCAAAATCAAGCATTTTGACCAGGCTACAACTATAGAGACCCGGCTACAATTGGAGACCGGCTACTAATAATTCAAGAATGGGAAGACAACCAGCTACCATCAGCGACTGGCAACAAATAGAGGATTTACGGTACACAAATTGAGTCCGCTAACCACATGACTCATTGTTTAGCATTATTTATTGTGAACAAAACAATTTTGACAATCGTAAAAACGTTGGTTGATTGAGGTAGATTAGTTGATCAGTATATTGGAAGATTTTCATCTTCAGCTGGCTGAATGATTATTCCAAAGTGATATGCTCAGTGAAATTAAACCAGCAAAAAAAATAATAATAATACAGTTCAACTCACCTAGTTCTTCCTGGCTTTTCCCTGCTTGTGCCTCGTTTCACGAACATCACCTGCCTCCTGACAAGAGGGTCATGAAGTCGGTCGAGTTGTATTGTCTTGGCTTCTTCTCGCCATGGTTTCATCCAGCCAGCACGCTGCACTCCCGTGTCCGCAACCAACCGGGCATTCGAAGCTGTTATGTTAGTGTTATAATTCCAACTAATGAGCGCTGCTTCGTGGCGAATTTTGCGGTAACCATCGTTGAACTCTTGCAGCCAATCACGGACAGCATGTTCGTAAGCGCCGTCATCAACTGTAAGATACATTATTTGAAATTAACATTGACAAATAGAGCCAGCAGTTTTTAATAAGTTTACCGTCACGCTGGTTTACGTGGCGATCGTTAGATTTCAGTAACATGTTTAAGATAATAGATTTGGACGATGAAGTGTAAATAAATACAAATTCCTCGGGGGTTGTCGCGTTCCCAGCCAAAGCCACAGTGCCAGAACGCGAGAGCGACAATTTTGCTAGGTAATTCCAATCGGAAATTCGTAAGTTCTTTTACATTCCGCAATCGACATGAGCACGAAACATTACAGAGCCATTCTCTTCCTAAAAATGCCAGGGGTGGCTGAGATCAGACTCGAATCAGGATCTTTTGCTCGTGGGACAGTCGTGCTAATCGTCAGGCTACCTTGCCCCATAAATATAAATACTTGTTGCCTTTTAACTTCATTCCAATACCTTTATTAGGGTGGTCCTAGAATACATATTCATGTATATTTCTAATGTTTATGCCCCACCCTTAAATCTTGCTCCGTTTATGATAGGAAATCCCCTACGAAAATTTAGCCCGATACCATTACATTCCGAGATACGTAGCTCTACAGACTTGAAGTTTACCATAGAAGTGTATGAATTAGGCCAGGGCACTCGGAACACCTATGGAACAATGTTAAAGGGTACAAAAACAAAAAAACTAATTAAAGGTCATCCAAATTGTTTCAAGTCTGGCTCTTTTGACAGTCCTAAATGTAAAAAGAACGACTAATCATCTCAATTTAGACAGTTTAGACAATTTATCTAAGATTTCCTCAGAGGTTCGTTTTTTCCTGACAATGGGCGCAGGTGAAATAACTCTAAAGCTAAAGGTGCATTTCATATAAGAATGCTAAAAATAGGACATTTTTTCCCCTTTTGGTAGCAATGGGGTGCTCTTTTAAAAGAACAAAAAAAGACAGCGATTACCTTCGAGGTGTTAAAGCAATGTGCTACATGACTGTTGCTTTTCCCTACAATTTAGCTGCAATTTGCAGTGCTACATGTTTTGAAATCATCTCTTTTCATGGTTTCGTGCAGTGCTACTTGCTTGCAAGCATCAACAAAATGGGTATCCTACTAATTTGGCTGCAGAAAGAAGGTGGCCACTTTCCAATGATAAAAATGTTCATACTTTACTGCAAAAAACCCACGTTCTTTATTTTTGGCTACGTTCAATGTGACTGAAACCACAAAGCTGTCAACAGGTAAAGTAAATAAAATACAGCCTAAATTTTCTATTTGTTCATTTCGATTGCCAATAAAATCTTGACGAGTTTACGGTTTTTCAGTGATTTGAGCGATTACGAAAAGCGCCTAAACTGGGTAACAGCTTTTTTTCTTTTGGCTTCAAAGTATGTAACTGACCATGTACTATTCTGAAAGGTTGCTCTGTCTCGTTTGCTCGTGTAAGCAATAGTAACGTTAGTATGACTTCACTGCAAGGGAAAAAACAGCACGGTTTTGCACATTAGCTACAATAAAAATGTAAAGAGTTACACCCTCTTTTCTGACCAACTCTTGGATGCGTGTATGACCGTTTCGCCGAATCCCGTTTCGCCGTTTCCCGTTACGTCGAATTTTAATCAGTGTCTCAGTTTTCGGCTAAAGGGGAATTCCCGCTTCGCCGAATTCCGTTTCGCCGAATAATTTCTTTTCAAATTACGTGCCGCGCTCGCTGATGCTAAACATATAACATTAGATACCGCAAATAATCACAAATTCCTTCCAATTAGGAACGCATCTTTAACTTCTCCAACATCACATTTTATACCAAAAGTTTCATTCGCGAAATGGGTTTCGGCGAAACGGAAATTCCCCGTCCGCCGAATTTTAATCAGAGCTTAATTTTCGGTGAAACCGGACACATTTTCGGCGAAATAGGAATTGGTGAAACGTGATTCGGCGAAAACGGGAAATAAATCGGAAATATTAACCTCGGGGGTAATATGATATGAAAAAAAAAACTCCCTTCCTTTCGTGTCTGTGAAATTTTTTTTATTTTATAGCGTTGGTGTAAAGAATTTTTAGTAAAACGTTCGTTTCATCTTTGATGAAATTGAAGAATAACATGGGGAAAAAAAACTAATTCTAGATAGTACTACAATTCAACCAGAGATAGTGCCACTAATTATTGCTTAAAATTACATATATGGCACAACTAACTATTCGACTGAATTTCGATTGTGTGTGTCTGTGTGTGTGTGTATCTGCGTGTTTTTTTTAGGGGCACGATGACGTTCGCACTTTTGTGTTGATTTGGTGACAAGGGAGCATTGGCGCATGAAAGAAATGAATTCGACATGAAATTCCTACCTCAAATATTTTAATGGTGGGGCGAATTTCGAAATGGAGCACTGGGTTGAAATCAAACAAATGGAACAGCAAAGCACTCCCAAGTGGAGCACTGGGGAGAAATCATATGGGTTTCTTCCCAGTGAGGCCGAGTAATTGGTATCTTCACCACTCAATTCTATGCCTAGTAAACAAACGTTATCATATGCAATAATGGAGCTAGTTTCAAAAGTTAGGGGAAAATCTATTCCCATTTATATTATATTGTAGTCCATCTAGCTACGCAGTAACCATAATCCAAGAAGTCAGCTATACTCTTAAGACAACAGCAAAAGAAAAACCATACTAAATATAAGTAAATTACCTGATTGGTCAAAGGCGTTGGCAGATCTCTGGTCATATTGTGGATCTCCAGTGAGGTCGTAAAAGTCCTGGTCAAACAACAATGGCCACGAGTCCGTCTCGTCCCAGGGTCTGCGTGGCCGATCTTGACCCCGAACGCACACCAACAACGCCAGCAGGAGAGCGTGCGCTTGCGTCGCCATCGCAACGGCCACGAACCATGCCGTGAGTGCCCCTAGGGGATTTGAAAAAAAAAACAATCTTACTGTTTGGATGTATCCCTCCTTTCAATTTTTGAATATTTTCAGGAAAAAAATGTTTTAAAAATGTTAATACTGTCTTGATTATTGATTTTATATAGAAAAGATGTTTTTTAAGGCATTTTTTACCGTTGGAAAAATACACCGTCGCTTTATTAATTATTTTCCCTTTAAAATTTGACGCGTTATTCAGTCGTTTTATACTAATTACGAGTTTTCGTGCGAGCAACCGCTTCCCTGCCGAGCATGCCTGCTAATTGTGAAGTATACCAACTTAACCCGAAGACACATCGCAAGAGTATCGCCGGTGCTAACAAAAATTGTGAAAAGTATGGACATTTGTTAATGTTAAAAAAAAGGGACTTTGCTAAAACTTTGTGAAAACTACGAGCGCTGGTGTGAAAAAAAAAGGGTAAAGCACATAAACGTTGAGCCCAGAATCAGTTCTGAATTAGCAGAAGGCATAATAAGGAGTGAAGGAAACAACTGCAAGAAACAGTAGAATAACAAGATGGGAGCAGTCAAGCAGCAAATGCTTTTCTCTAAAGTGCTAAAAAATGTTTTTAGAATCAAGCGTCTAAACTCTTGTTACGAATTAGGGAAGCTTGAGACAGATGAGATGTTATACCAGCAGAACAATTACGTGAGTGCAATTATATGTATTATAACAAATTTTAAAGGCGTCCTGAATTTGAAAAAAAAAACCACAAAATTTCGAGAAATTTGAGATTACTAGTATGGTGCGATACATCATAATGAAAAAGGAAGAAATAGTGATGCAAAAAAATTAATTAAGTGGGCCTTACTGGGAAAATGCAAAAAAAAATTAAAAAAATTAAAAGTAGGTTATGTATTCACAAAAGGAAAATTGTAGAATTAACATCCTCTTTCGACAATTTTGCCAGGAAATACCTAAAACACCACAATCGACAGGAGTACGAGTGAATTTCCGAGGTCCTTGTCTCCCCCGAATGCACAGGGATGGTCCGAGACCGGATTTAACCTGGTACCTTTGGTCGTGCTGCCCATTGAGCCACCCTGACCCTCAAAAAAATGTGAAAAAAGCAGTTACTCCTTGCAGCACCTCTGCACTCATTTGCTCCTGGTCAGTGGGCACCTAACATAAACCTGTGATACACCGGTGGAAAGAAGGAAGGATCCGAAAGGAAGGGCATGCCAACACATACGACATTTATGTCCAACAGGCAGCAAAGACTAACAAAACAAACGCCCAGCATGCAACGACGATGTGTGGAGCAAAAGATAGACTACGTCAACAAAAAATTAAATCCATGAAGCTAAAGACTACTAAGGAAAGTAAAAGTGCTAGAACTGCTGCAGAGTCGGGAGGCGAGACGAGCAATTTCTATTCCAATCGGCCTTGGCTCGTGAAACAAAATGCTTTCTTCGTTTTAAATTAGTTTTAACACTAGTTCTTCCGAATTAATACATGCTTGAACTACACGCAACACAAGGGCTATGTTTCACACATATTTGCTAGGTAAAAAACTATACAGCGCAATTTAACGTTTGTTACCACAAAAGCAAAAACGGTCACTAGTTCGACAACTGGCCGCATGGGGTCAGGACTCAGTACGAATGGTGGAACACTTATTAGAATTGTGTTGGAGACTCCTGCTTCATGCCACTCCTAACATGACGCATCATGGTCAAGATTCTGTCTGGCACACATTTAAGTCCAAAAGGCAACGGGAATAGGTATTTGTTTGATGTTAACCAAGCTTATTTTGATTTCCGTACTGTAATTTTAAAATAGGTTTGTAACTGTGATTAACTAACGGTACCAGTAGGTAAAAGAAGATTTGTGAAAGTAAGCAATTTTTATGCGTAGTATCAAGAAAAAATGTCTGTGTGTTTCGTTCGAAGGGACTTCTCTTTAAACCATATCGGAATAAGCTCGTCACGGTTATTCTACACTACTAAACACAACCAGAAATTATCGACATGCATGTCTGGAGAGACCAGGGAAAAGAAGTCGACTAGTCAGCCCTCCTGCTTGCGCTAATGGTGGCTTCAAGTATGAGGGTCCTTGTTGTGCCAGCGAGCAAACCCAGACGCCACCATTAAGGGTCTATTCTCCTGTTGCACAAAAGCCTAAGGGGTCGTAAGTAACTCACAAGGTGGTGGGTGAGGAGAGGAGGAAGCCAAATCGACTTACGAGTCGAAACAGTAAATTTCTCAGTTCCGACACCATCCACTCAGACCCCGACAGCGAAAAGAAAACTATCAACTTTCTCTCGCTCTTGCGTAAATGCAGAAAGGTTGCACACCATAGGGTACCAACCCCTAGTCTTGCAGTCGCTAGAAACGCGTCTGCCTGCCTTTAGGAAGCTCTCGTCTCATCCCACAGTAGTCTTGCATAAACCGAGACAGCTGAAGGGGCACATTTGGAATATATATATCATCAAGCTGTCTCCCGAAGTCGTCGCTAAGGATGGGAGACAGTTGAGATATTTCCTCCAAAGTTTCGCAGACATAAAAGAAAATGGCAATGAAAGGTACAGTCTTCCCGGTTGGCTTTCCTGTATGGCTCAGTTTAGCAACATTACCGTTCAGACGCGTGTAATTGTTGCAAAGGCATTCATTTTCTTATTCTTCCCCTCATGAGATATGGTTCTGCAACATTCACTCTAACCTATGTAAATGATGCAAAGGCTATTTTGCGCAGGATGCTCGAATATAGTGAGAAGGTATGTCCTTTGAACTTCGGAGAGAAAATTCGCCACACGTTGGTATTGTAGTTCACTGCTGACAATAGTTGCAGGCATTTCCTAAAACAAGGATAGTCGACATTGTCTAAGACCAGTTCCATACGAAAGAAATAGCTTGAACCAGACATCAACTCAGTCAGAATTTCTCGCCGGCCCTCCCATGTCAGAACCCGAGTTGACGCCGACTACACAAACTTACGAAAGGCCGTGGGAAAAAAAAGAAGCCTGACTTCGACCCAATCATGACTTTTTCCCATACCAAGACCCGAGTGGACTACGACTAGACAAACCTATTAAAAAAGCACCAGAAAAAAAAAGACCGTAAGAGATAGAACAGCACGAGGAAAACCACGGGGAAAACACAGTTCTCGAAAACTGAAACGTTATGAAAGTATCTTCCCTGCGGCTATTCGTTCTCTGGGAGGCGAAATTCGAGACAAAGCAGCCGACTTAAGCAAGCCTATAAATAACAGCAAGGTGAGAATATAACAAAATCTACGGAACCACTTTTTTTCTTCCTGATTTTTTTTTCGTAGCACTATTTTCTGGGGCCAACATATCCTTGGCTTTTCCCCTTAGGCTTTTAATCTTCCCACAGCATTTATTTTTACACACGGACTGAACACCGACTTAAGTCTTGTTAATAGTCAGAACTCGATCATCAACTGCGGCATTATCTTTTCGTGTGGAAGGATGCAGGACTCAAGTCTGGGCTTACGTCGACGTTTCAACGTTGCCAGCCCTAGTTGGCAAGCAAAGTCACTATTTGTTGTGTAAGGAAAAAGGGAACTAAAGCACTGACTTTCAAGCCCTCGTGTGGACGGGTTGGTGTTCGGCTTTTCTTATTGTGAAATCGCGGTTTTCTCTGCGAGCGTAAGTCGGAGCTTAACCCCAAAAGCGGTGTTCGGGGTGTGAATGGGGCAAAGAGGGTGTGTTTAATGCTGTGAGAGTATCAACCAATATCTGTAGAAAGATGGACTACATTTTTCACTAGCGTTGACAGACACGCGCATAATTACGTTCAGATTCTTCGCTTCAAAATGAGCCATCTGTGTTGTGATAAAACAGACATTTGGAGCGTACGAATGCCAACAGCTCTTTACCAATTGCGTTTATTGATCTGTTTTCGTTTCAAGTTGGTTTCGCCGTGGCCAGTAGCATCGCCATTTCATCATACAAACAACACGAGGTCGCTCGAAAAGGTGACAGGCCTGTTCGCGTCTTTTGTTGGTGGAAACCCCTAAGGCCGAAACGAAAAATAAATATCCTCGAAACGATAGCCAAGTCTCGTTGCGGAAGTATCGCAAAAAAAAAATCGTATAAAAAAAATCATTCTTTTTCCGGTTCATGTGTAAACGCAGAACCAAATGCTAAACTGCTCAGGGCAAAAAGATCCATTTTGACAAGAGCATTTTTGCAGAAACGGACGAAGGAAACACACGAATTTCGGAATGTGGAGCAAATAATGTCATCGGCTTAGGCTATATGTCGGTTTAGGCTAATGCTTCGGTAAAATGGGGGCGTGGAGTTCTATAGTTCTTTATACATAGAGATATTTCGCTTGTGCTGAACCATAGGCGTGGGACGGGGAAAGCAGTCATTGGGACAGCCAATCCAAACGCAGTCAATCAATGAAATAGGGCGATACATTCTTTTCACGGCAGCAGTGAAAAGGAGGAGCTTGTCCACTCGTTGCAAGGTAGCAGTGAAAAAAGGGCGAGCCTGTTCATTCTTTACACGTCAGCAGTGGAAAAGGGCGAAGTAGGGCCGGTAGTGTGAAGGATAATGTCGATTATTACCAACAATCAGTAATAACCGAAAAATTACGATGTTGACGGAATATGAAGAGTATATCATTAGTAACAAACGGTAACACATGAAATATTACGTATGTATTGTTGACGGAAAACTCGGGACAATCAAACGCTGGGCCCCAACAGAAACAGACACAACCTAATCCGACAACAAATTAGCGGTGTGACAACATGGCTTCCTACTAAACCAGCGTATGTTACTCCGGGAGCAGCTAATACGGTTAATTTACTAGCCTACTTTGGACAAACATATTTTGCGATAACTTATCTTGTCTCCACATGTTTTTTTTCGTAGACCACGAACTGATTGCCGGTGCATTCACAACTACCACAAATGATTGAATGTGAATTTTGAATACATCATTTGCGTTGCCACTGCAGCAAAGGTGGTGGGCTGGCCTTTTTGTCATACACATCAACGGGGGAAACAATTAGTTCGAAATGTTGTGAAAATTCGTTTTTTTCCCCTTTCCTATCCTGGGTTGACAATGTCCCGGGAATATCAATAAAAAAAAAACAAAAAAACTGGCAAATAAGAGCTAAGTGAGAATTTTTTTCATTTTTTATGTTTTTATTACATGCTTTTTTCAAAGTTTGGTTGATGAAGCAAATTACTCTCTAAACAGTAATTAGTAATTCTATTTGAAGTCAAAAAATTAATAACCAACAAGTAGCAGAATAGTGAGGCTACTAAGTGTCTTTTCCCTGCCAAGTTTACGTAGAAAGACATGTTCACGTTGTATGTAAATTTTACGTTCCAAATATATTTTGATTCATTGTACTTTCATTGTACATTTGCATTGTAGAAGTGTCGATTTGAATTGAGCTTGCGTCATCAGTTGGTGCTTAACACTAACGTTTGGTGCTTACACTAACAAGACGTTTGGGTTACTTTATGAGCATATTTCATTAAAAATGCTAGTTAATTTCCTTAAAATGTCTCACTGAAAATAAGGGCGATAAAACCTGGTCAATACTCGGTAAATACTAGCCCTGGTATTAAATATCACTTAACCCTGCCGCACTGCGCCAATCGACACGTTGCTGACGTTTTGTCTCCTGACAAAATCGCTGCAATGTAATAGCTAGTTCAGACCACAACGACAAATGAACGACAACGAACGGCAGTGCCACAAACACCCTTTTTGTTGCACTCACGCTGTGGAATGGATTCAGCTAGAAGGCTTAAGCTTGTAGCACACTACTCCGTTCTGCTCCGTTCCGACGACTGACGGCAACGGATGGTCCAGCGCACGTTGCTTCCGTCACTACCCGTTTCAGTCAGCTCCGCTGAGCTTTTAAATTTGATCGCGCCCAAATTGGCAATGCAAATGAGGAAGGACTTGTAGTGACCTTAAGTAGATAATTAAATAGAAAATCGTAGTAATTTAGGCATTAATTCTTTGCGCTCGGGCACGATGACATTTAAGTCCAGAAGGCAACTAAAAGAGGTTCGCACCTGTAGTTGGTAGGGGAAAGACGTTTTGCGTAGGCGTGTGACGGACGACGACGACCGTCGACTGACGGCAGGTGCGTGCATTTCTCTGATATAAATAGTTTTTGACAGAAAGGATTCTGCCTCTGCAATCCCGTCCATCTACCGACGGGGCGCCACGGAACGGGACGGAACAGTATACGCGGCTCCTAATTTACACGCTTTTAATCCAAATAGAAATCTGACGGCCTGCGACGTGACGTGACGGAACGGAGTAGTCTGCGACAAGCTATACGCTAGCAATCCTGTAACACCGCGGCCATACTGCCCAGTGCCCATAGATTGTGCTTTTATATTTTATTTGAAAAATTATGTCATCGGTGAATGTGACTGCAATTTTGTTGGTTACCTGCTGTAATTGTGACGTTGTAGTAATGTTCATGAAGACTAACATCATTCATAATCTGAGCGGCGAGGTTGTCCTTTGCCACCATCTTGTTTTTCTATTATTGAATTTCATGGAAACTTGCCATCATTGGTCTGTCGGCACGTGACTTCATTCGCTTACGAAAAGTGTAAATCTAGTGAATTACTATGAACCTGAGGGTTGGTTGTAATTTCGACGGTCATGTCAGTCGGTTCATACGTAGAAGTTGTTGCCGTCTGAATTGGGTTGTAAGTCGCAGACATCGACAGATAAGAGAGCACTAGCATAGTGTGATCACAACAAGCTTTTTCCTAAACACGTCGAACTGCTTACACCAAGGGGACCGCTTCCATCAAAAGTGAGTCACTCATCAATTATTTTAGACTTATTTGCTTGATGCATCCACGAGCAAAATGGTGGCCAGTGTTACGAAACAAGTGTTTTAAAAGTGCCTAATCACCGAATGATAGGCTGCAGCATCCAACGCCGTCTACCATTATTTAATTCTATGTAGCACTTGATTTCAACTAGTGAAGGAATGCGCAAAGAGATTTATTTTTACACAACAAACAATCCGCGTGTCTCCTTAATTATTGCGTGTCAAGTTCGTGCGTCCACGAGCATCAGGGAGGAAGCGGTCAATGTTAACGATATAATAATAATTAGAAAACAAAAACGAGCTCGTTTGATGTTTAAGGTAAGGTTTAACTGATCCGAAGTCAAAACAGCAAAGTAACACAAATAAACCTTCTAGTAAGGTTTCACATACCGCAGTGTTCCTGTACTGTTTAGCCCACGTGAAACCTTACTGCTGTATTCGCATGTTTTTACAGTTTTGGTTCATTCTACTCCCGCTGAAAAATCGTAAAAACCATACGTTTAGTGTGCTTAGTATAGACCTACAGATTTACTAATTCAGGGTTCGTGCGACTCCTTGAAATCCTCGAAATATCGTTGAAAATTAAATGAAATACCAGTCCTGAAGTGTTAAATATGAAATCTTAAAAACTGGTGTGTGTAACTGGTGAAACTTGTGTGTGTAATGATGAAAAATTTAGCCCCGAAAGTAGGCGAGTGTGTAGCCTATATTATGCACTATATTATTCATACAACAATTCTGAAAGTTGTTATATGGTTTTGATTTTAGTTACGTGTCTTATGGTTGAAGACAGCAGTAAGGTTTCACGTGGACTACTACAGGACCACTGCGGTATGTGCAACCTTACAGGAGGGTTTATTTGTGTTACTTTGCTGTTTTGACTTCGGATCAGTTAAACCTTACCTTACACATCAAACGAGCTCGTTTTTGTTTTCTAATTCGTGATACTTTGACATACCAAGCCAGTTGTCTGCACTAGTTGCAAATGCACTGAATTTCGCTCGCTTCGCTCGCTCATTCAGTGCAAGTCTTTTTTTTGAAAGTTGATTTCTGCGCAGCTATCTATCAGCGGCTTTGTCCGTATTTGTAATATAGGACGGCAAGCCAAATGGACAACGGACACTTTATAGCTTTAACACGGGAGAATGACGTGGAAATCATATAAATCTACTAGTAATAATAAGGATTACGCTCTTACACGCGGGTAAATTGTAGTCTCACCAGCATTGTTAGCATTTGCTTACGCTTACCGTCTGGCGTTTGCTGATTGGCATTGTTGCATAAAAACAATGTTTAAAACAATGTAAAACAATAAAACGGATCGTTCAGGGCCCCATAACTCCGGAACGAGATGACCAATCGAAATTTCTGTTTCTATAAAGGGCACTTCTCCGGAAGTAGATCTTTCAAATGAGCTAAGAACCAGCGTTCTACGACAAATGGTTTAGTCTGTAGAGACCATTGTATAAACGTGTCCTACAAAGATCTCAACATATAAGACTAAAATGAAACTCACGATTCCAGCTCAAGTCCAGATCTACAATGTGACAAATCGGAAATTAATAAAATTTGGTACACGTGTTGGCCAAGTCCGTCAAAGGTTACATACCAAATTTCAGTAGAAAATGTAGAACGATGGCGAAGAAATTAAGCAGCGAAAATTTCGGCTTTAACATGGGAGACCGAGGTCAAACCTTACAGTAAAGGCTGCTGCCTTTACTACTACTAATAATAATAAGTTTCCTGTTCATCTCTAGGAACCAGGGTGGATGGGAAGGGCAACATCCAGTGCCAATGATACCCAACCACATTTTAAACAAAGTTGTGGAACAACTGATAATTCACACATTAAAAGAGTAACTGAAAATGTACCAAAACGATTAAACTGGACGGGATAAAAAGGGTTGCAGATTAAAATCATTAATTTTACGCTTGAAATTCTTTACCGAGCGAGCCGAGACAATGTCTTCCATCAGTGCATTCTAAACAGGTACAACCCGGACCGAGACTACAATCAAGACGGAATGGTGGTAGCTTTAGTTTAAGAGAGTGGCAACGGGTTTTTGTGTTCCCAACCAACTCAAAAAAAGTAGACAAGGCACTGGCACATCATTCAAAACGAGGAACACCAAGGTATGATCAGCCCATAAACGGCGTAACTCAAGAGTTTCCAGACCCAACATCCAAAGCCGTTTACAATATGGTTTATTATGTAGTCCTGGGATCGACGTAGTGTAGCGGCGCTGAACTGATTCCGTTCGGTCAATATCCGAAAGCTGGTTTGGTGACCAGACCTGGCTTGCGTACTCAATATGTTGTTGCACGTAGACCTTGAATGCACATGTCATAATCGAGTGATCTCCAGAGGAGAAGCAGCGACGCACAATCGCTGTACGACGGTGGGCTTGGGCACTAATTTTATCACAGTGGATAGATGGCTTTAATGAGGAATGGAACCAGATTCCTAAATCTTTGACAAGTTCAACAGAATTCAACTTCTTGTCACGCAGATAATAGTCAGATTGGGGCCCCCTTGTGCCCACAGTGAAACGATGACATTTGTCGACGGATAGTGGAAGTTGCCAGTCAGTTGCCCAACTTGAGACACACGTTACGGCATCCTGAAGGTTCAGATTATCAATAGGAGAAAGGATTGGTGTATGTTGTTTTAAATCGTCCGCAAATTTCTCTTGGGATGCCGATGAAGAATTTGGAGTAAGATCGTTCACAAACAGGGAGAACAACAATGGGCCCAAAACCGAACCTGTGGTACTCCACTAATAACGTTGCATTTGGCAGAACTAACCCCCCCCCCCCCCAAGTGTAACTTGTTGGGTGCGGTTAACGAGGAAAGCAGAAATCCAGTTTATAATATAATCTCTACACCCAATAGCCGAAAGTTTGGAGATTAGCTTTGTGTGCATCACAGATTCAAAAGCCTTTTTAAAGTCGTAAAAAATGACGTCTGTTCCAACGCCAATGTCCAAGGACTCTGACCACTTGTCCAAAGCGAGCAAAAGTTGATGGGTAGCTGATCTGCCCGACCTAAAACCAAACTGGTCATCGAGAATGATGTTAAAGCGATCAGTAAAAGTTTACTAACATATATGATTTAAGTATGGTCTCCATGACTTTTCAGGGCAGCGTAGTTAGTGCAATAGGTCGGTAATTTAATGGGTTTGAGGTATTCCCTTTCTTAAAAATAGAGACAATATCCGCATCAAGCCAGTCCTTTGGCAGAGCACCAGTAGAATAGGACAACGAGAAAATTTTTTTGAGAGGATATGCAATATGAGCAGCAATTTGTTTGTAGAAAAAAGCTGATAGCTTATCCGGACCAACTGCATGACTAGGTTTGAGGTGATTTAAGACACCTAGGATGTTTAATTCATTAAAGTGTAGATCTTCCCCGGTACAAAAAATCCCCGGTGTTGGGAGTCAATTAAAGTTGCTGGGAATCGTATATTATTCCCGTTGTCAGCAACTCCATTCCTGGAAAATTCCTGCACTAAAAGGTTTGCTTTGGTCAGCTCACAGTCAATTAAATCCCCATTTACATTAAATGGTGGAGTAGTGCAATTTATGCCTGTTTTTTGATCTGTAGAAGCGATACAAGGCACTCAGGTTCCCTTCCTGCAGTACACGCTTTTCAGAAGAGTGGCATACATCCATGACCAGTGCAGCATATTGTTTTTTATGTGGTATATGAACGTTTCAATTCCAAGGTAGGATTTAATTTCAACTAGCGGAGTCGCTCGCTTCGCTCGCTCATTCTGCCGTGTCTCGCTGCGCTCGAGGAGATTTCTTGCTGCAACTCATATGGTGCTGATAGAGACTCTCAGCAAAAATTATCAAACAAATGTTCAAGGAAGTGATCCGAATAATGTGCGCGTTTTTCTTAGTGCACAGTTCATAATACAAATGATAAACAAAACTAAAAATGGTCAAATAAGTTCAATATAGCAGTAGTGTTTCCCGTGTTTTCTTTTTCCAACGTAGAAAGTCGGTCGTTTCCACTACTGAATAAATATTTGTTCATTGCGGCGTTTAGTTTTTTGTTGATGGTTGAAAGTGCTTCGCTCCTTAAGTGCAACGATAGTGTTGTTATACGCAGTTCTCGCCTGATCGGCGGTGTCGCAGCCACGGAGACAGAATCCCAGTCAAGTTCAGCCAGGCAAGACCGCAACTTCACAAAATCAATTCCAGGAGTCGGACAACTCCTTGTTGTCTGTTCAAACTTCGTAGTTTTAAAAAAGACCATGTTGTGGTCGCTGGTGCCAATTCGGGGGCCACTTCCACGTCGAAGATAGTGCGAACATCGTCAACCAGGTCGAGGATGCTGGTCCCCCCCCCCCCCCAGATGGGTAAGTAACAAGTTGAGTGTCATTCCAAGTTCCGAAACAACGTTAAGGAACTTTTCATGCACGCGGCTAATTGCACCATCCAAGGACCAATCGATACTTGCCTGGTTAAAATCGCCCAACATAATATTTGTGTACGTACTATATGAGCAGGTTTTTAAAAAAATTTAAAAAAAGTCGATTTGTTCCTCGTTATTACCGTCTGGCAAATAACCAAGGATAAAATTCAATTTTGCTCTGGAAAGACGTAAAGTCATTGCCTCAGCTTTTTCAGCACAACGAAAGAGTAAGACCGAAACGTTACGTTACTAAGGCGACTTCCCGCCCCTCGACCGACGATATCAACGTCACTAGATGACGCCCATCTAGCAATTAAAAATCTGCGTTTCAAAATGGTCGTTCTTTATAAACAAACGGGCCCGTTGTTACGTTAGGCTTAACTTTACCGTTTCCTTCCTGGTGGATGGACACGCACCAAGTTACCCTCAATAATCAAGGAGGCACGAGGCTAGCTAGTTGCATGAAAAGAAATTTATTTCTGTGTTCCTTCCCTTGTTGAAAGTAAGGGGCTATACAGAACTAGATATCGGGAAATGGCTAAAGATGCTGCAGCCTATGATTAGTGGCAATCCCCCTTTAAGAGCGGATGCTCACCAGCACGCTTCCGTTACAGTGGCCGATAAATACGTTTAATACTTACAGCCGAGTGGCCTTCTTTTAGCTTAAGTACGTTTGCGTAAATAATCTTAGCGAAGAAAAACTGCAATCCTGTCATCTTTATTCAAGAGACTCAATGAGTGAAATGCTTCAGCAATGTAGTCATGCAGCGGAACATGCGTTTAAGACAACTTTCATGAGCTGAGGCGACAATTATGAGCGGTTCGGCGAGTTTTAGAAAATGCTCCTTGTTAGCAGATACAGTAAAAAGCAATGGAACGATGGCTCGTCGACTGCACTTTGAATTTTCCCATCTTATTCCCTTCACTTCTTGTCAAGTTTTATGCTCGAACTGGGCATCACGCCATTTTGTTCAACATGTCTCGGCAAACGTAATGTTAAACGACAAAACTGAAGCACCGATTCAGCCTGAACTATGCAACATAACACAGGCTAACAGTGTCAATTCCGAAATTAAATTTGCAGGGCATCTTTTTAATATCCGCTTCCGTCCATATGTCAGGAGGCTTTAGTCGAAGTCATTCTCCTCAGCTTTGAAAGCGAGCGTAACGCCGACTGTCCGAAAGATAATCCCTTAATGAAAGCCGAGTCGTGTATGTCACCAGCCCAGAGCTGCATCCGATTAGTCTGTCCATCGTTTAATATCCGTACCCAGTGGACAACTGACGTAGAAGCAGCACGAGCGAGTGAGACACAAACGCAGACACTTGTTGCGGGTCGTGTTACCAGGCAGATCCCATCAGATTGGGATTTATGTATCCCCGGAGTCTTACGCCTTCAATGGGAGGGGAGGGATTCGAGGTGGAAAGGAGGCTTATGGTCACTCTGACCTTTAGGATGCTCACGTTCGGGCGTCAATGTAAAAGGCAGCTGAGATTGGGCAAGAACGAACTAAACGTCGTAATCTAAACATGCGCATGCTTGCGAAAGAATTTATGTATGTGCAGAGCACTGCTTTTATTGCAGTTTAGTTGGCAAAGGAGCAATCGACGAAGTGAGTAAATAATTTTTTGTCCTATATCTGATAAAAAATGCGGTCACGTTTGTCATTTTAATTTTGTCAAAAAATTTCGTTAAAAAAATCTTTAGGTAAAAAAAACTTACCTAAATTACTGTTTTTGTTAAAAGAATTCCTATTATTTTCTTATATTACATGCCACAATGGATAAAGCGAGATCATTTTAAAATGTCCTCTCTTGCTAATTACACAAGGATGGTATGTATTGGGTAGAAAGAACGCCATGCTCTGCTACAATAGGCTAAGTAAATAAGTAAGTTTATTCATCCAACACATATTACAAAATTACCACAAAAGCAAACACTCATTCCACAAGAGCTAATGCTCGCGTGTGGTTTGAGAGCAGCAGACAAAGAAAAACAATTGAACTAGCACTTTTGCACACACAATCAAAGGTTAGGTGCCAGAAGAACAACAAAAAAACAACATTCAAATAAAATTTAAAAAAAGCGTATCGGTAAATACATATATACACAACAAATTTATGAAAAGGGAGATAAAAGCAGAATACAAAGAGGAGTGAAATACATTAATCAATCTCAAAAGAAAACACGAGTAAAGCAAAACAAACAATTTATAGTCAATTTATCGCCCTATCTGGAACAGTCTTAGCGAGGAGACTGAGTTTGCCGACTCATTCGCAAGGAACAACTTGACAGGTTTTTGAAGCGCCCGGTTTAGTTACTCCAGTAAAAGTTTTTTTTTTTTAACGCTTTGGAGGAACAGTGTTAGTGGGTCCACCCATTTCTGTCACCCTTCCACGGATGTTGTATACATTTTATTATTATTATTATTATTATTGTTAATATAGTCAAAATATAGTCATTAATTGGTATCGTTCAAAACCTATTTTGAAATGTTGAATCATGTAATAGGCTAATAGTCAATACTTATAGTAATAAATTGCAGATCCCCCAAAAAATAATAATAATAAAATAAAAGACAGAAAAACTGCAAAACCTCAAAATTGGCAGGAAGGTAATAGCACGTTCAGCTCACAATGCTAAACATGCTTTCTAGACACATAAATGTTGCAAGCAGGCCAACATTATCTGCTATTACACTAGTTTATGCATAAAACGTTTACGCCAGAGACGTAAGTCCTATTACATCCTTCGTCACATAAACACAAGACCGAGCGTGCCTCAGTTTTTTTGCAAGTGCAGCGCATCGCACAGTCCTTCTTGCATTTGCATGAGACCAGCCCTTTGCACGTCTTTAATGCTTCTGGCAGAATCGTCCGATGCGACTCGTACAGGCTGTAGTCTGTCTTGATCCAGAACCACTGGTTGGTGCATGGAGCTCTTGGAATAGAACTAGTTTACATCCCTACACATGACATCCTTGGTCTATAGCCTTTTTAACATGGTAACATGCTGTTCTAGGGCTGCCTTTGTTGGTGGAATCAGGCTGAGGTTCTTCTTTGCAGCTTCCTTCGAACTACATCCATGTCAAGCATGTGCTTGTTCTTTCGTTAAGAAGGATGACAAACCTTTCAAAACAGACCTCAGCGGCGTAGCTACAGGCCACCGGCCCCCAAGCCTCAGGGAGCCCCCAAAAGAAAAAAATATTTAGATTTAAAAAAAGACTCCTTTGTTGTATACCATTTATTTAATTTGATATAAACTGTATTTTGAAAATGAATTTCGTGCTTTCCCGTCCGTCCAACCCCCTTTCATTAGAAAAGTGTGGTAGCCGATAAAAAAAACCCACAAGCTGAAAAATGTCTATACGTCCAAACTCTTTTTTAACATTTTTTTTTCAAAAAGAGTGAAAATCGGGACCGCTTGACTAGATTACTAAAAGGCAGTCCCTATTTTCGCTATGACAAAAATAAAAAATAAAAAATTGGAAAAAAAATATTAAACGTGCATTCTATATGGGCCATCCTGTGTATTAAGGAGGGGAGCCCCCAAGGGTTAATTTGCCACCGACCCCACCTAACGTAGCTACGCCACTGCATGACCTCTTTTGGAATGGAACGAAGTACAGAGGAAACCTTCAGGCATACAGCAGTCAAATTCGGTAGACAGCCCAGATGGCCCATGCACTCTTCTTACCATGTCCAAAATGGACACAGTGTCACAACCAGTCAGAGCGTTAAACATTGGTAGTGCAAGAACCTTCTGTGGTCCAATCCCTGCTGCGATTTCGTAAGTAACGAATGTTTTTCCCAATCCAAATGTTAGCCATACTTTAGTGCGTGGTTGCAGGCCCTGTGACACTGACACTGCCAACACCACGACATCTCTGTCAACCGTCCGAATCTTGATCTTTCGGTGGCCATGTTGTGCAACATGCGATACATGCATCAACATACGACTGTCTGCTTCCCCATGGTTGCATGGAGCTATAAAGGCCACATCTTCAACCGGTGGCTGGCTGAAAAGTCCTTCTCGATCAGCGACGACAAGCTGTCTGTCGTCTTTGTCAAACCACTGGATGGCAGATTGTGACAGGAACCCAAACAACTCCACCTTGTTTTCATCAACTTTAAGGAAACTTGGCTAATTTATGGGTATGGCAGATGCTGCAATAACACATCTTAGTACCCCTTTTTCTCTTGTGTTCTTACCATTTCTTTCATCGAATCCTTAATGTAGGTGTCCCGAACTTGGTCCAACCGTTTCACATTCTGCAGCTTTGAAGAAAGATATGGTGTGAATATGTCACAGGCATACTCATCCAAGTTTTTAGTAGCAGCTGGCTTCAACATGTTTATGATTCAACATATTTATGATTGCTAGATATGTAACAACAAGAACATCCTGTTGTGCTTTGGCAACATCAAAAAGGCACGCGAGGAGGATCATGCTTTGAGTCTACCACGGTCAGACAATGCAGGAGGGCATACCCGATTCACGTGGCGAAAAATTCATCTAGGGGTCCATCCTTGGTCTGATAGCCGATGTACAACTGCGAGAAAAGTCCAACATCAGAGAGGCAACTTGACGATTCGCCTTCCTTGAAGTGTTTTGGTGGGGGTTAACGAAAACCTTCAATTTGTTTCGAGAGAAAGGCATCATCAATGGGCTTGGTTCGTTTGACGAGACACACACTTATAAAGGCCATAAACTGTTCCTGGCCAATTAGCTTGGCCTTCCTGACATTTTCGACCACTATAGATCCTGTAGTTTCCTTTGTGTCAAGTACAATAAGGTCGATGCTTTTTCTCCTTAAACGGATTTCCAAAGTCTTTTAACATACCTATGGACGAGTTAACACCTTTGGAGAATGCAGTGTGCACACTCGGTGTTTGATAGTGGTGACGTGCGTCAACTTGCCTTCCTCCTTACTGGTAGCTATCCTGGAACTCTTCTATTGTCCTGACAACCTCCATTCCAGCCAACATCCTCCATTGAAGGTAACTTGGGTTGACGGAAAGGCATACAAACTGCATCATCGCCAAGTCCTGCTCGTGTGACTGGTCAATAGGTATTGAAGAGAACACCTTCCTTATCTTTTATACTACAGTGACATGACCGGCACTGCATTTGGCTGCAACATCTAGGTGATCTGCTGCCAGTGTCGACATGTCCCTCAAGTAAACAGGTACTCACCTTGCATAGTTCGTATGATCCAAGGCGTGGATCTACGGGACGAGCTCAGTCAGGGTGTCGAGGTACATCAGGAAGAATACCTGGTGTAGGCAACGCACATAGCTGAGAACCAGCAGCTCCAGTTCATGAATGATTGCCAGTACAGAGTTAGACGGCATGGCAGACCAAGTCGGCCGCCATCTTGCAACAAATTGCAATTCATTACGCCTTGTATCATGATAACTCCAAAACATAAGCAAATGTGATCGTATGTTAATGTATGCAAAGGTTTGACATCAACATGTATGGTTTAAAAGTATTTCAACATTTCAGTCACCATATTGTGCGCCATCTTAGAATCCATCTTGGAGAATGATAATTTTCCCTATGCCTACATATCCAGATCTGTTGGCAATACCTTGGTCCTCCGTCTGTGCAATGTTTCATGCTTGTATCACAAAACGCACAATTGAGTTGCTATGCCGCGCCACTAAAAGTAAATACGTTTTCTTATTATTAATGAAAATATTGGATTTTAGATGTAGATATGATCCGTAATATTACTAAGTTTTGCGACAATTATTATTAATTTATTTTCAACTATTCACGTTCAATTGAAGTACTGCATTTAAAATTTAACGTACTGCGGTTGCTTCCACTCCATGCTTCAAATATTAGCATCGATTAGGCCTACCGCGCTTCAGCAGAAAGCTGATGCTGCCTGATCGTCCTGGTAGCCAAAGATTACTCAATCATGCGTGGCTCGGAACTCGAATTATGCCTCATTGACTGTCAGGTACGTCGTACTTGTTTAGCAGTTGGTTTAGGTCTATGTAATTCTGTTTTACATGCGTTATGTGGCGGAGACCAGGAAAACAGAAGGTGCGATCGTAAAAACAACATGGAGGGATCACGCTGACAGTTTCATCTGATAAAATACTGTGTGCTTGTTTTATCTGTGTCATGACCAGTAAACTATCCAGCCCAAACTATAACGATTTCGTGTGTGTGTGGGGGGGGGGGGACGGATAGACAATATGGAAGCCACAAAGCGATATTGCTGAGGGTGTTGCAAAGCGATGCAGGCATGGTCATCCGCCGGTAAAATACGTTTCGTAGGTCACAACGCGTCGCACCTAGTCGCGGTTTTCAAAATAATAATTAGAATTTTACGTAGATTTACGTTACAAATTTTTATTAGCATTAAAATTATTTTAACATTATTTTTAAGTTACCACTTAGCCACAGTTACGCTATATCTCTTGTGTTAAGAATAAATAGCAACGCGTTCATGTATCCAGAAAATGTTTCGAGCGAAGGAACGCTGGCATTCTTTTAACTGCAACTATCGCCCTCGGCTGACACAAAGCGGCAAGAGGACAAATCAATCGAATCAGTAGAGCCTTCGGCAGCCATATTGTCAAAACTAGTCGCGTATGCTATTTTTCACCCAAGACGTGACCATTGTGGTTGAGCCCTGTCTGTGTTAAGAAGGCGTGGTTGGCTGGTAGCTGCCGTTTACTGGCTTTCCATTGGTTAATTACCACTAGAAAATTAAGAAGGTTTATTCTCTAAGCAATGCTAAAAGGCGGCAATTTCTGGCACACGCCTGAACTGACGTTGAGTCAGGCGACTTCAACCCAGCCGGCCTTGACTTCATGACGCTCCGTCAAGGCGACACTGTTATGTCTCCCCCACCCGTATTAATGAAACTTGTAGTCAATGTGTGACTACAAAAATTCTTTTCAAAAATTGCAAGTCCGAATCGTTGTTTAAGGATCTCTGCCGTGATGTCACCAAGAGTTAGCTACTGGCGAACGAGAACCGTCTGAGTGGACTAGCACAGTCACGTGCACTGCAAACAGCCGTGGCGCGTGGTATGATTTACCATTTTGGTCAACGCTACCATCGTGAATTTTTATTGGCTGGATAAAATTCGGCCATGCAATACTGTATTATCACAATTCTTTTAAAGTTTTAAATGCATCCATGGTAACGACAGTGGGGTCCAGTAATAATTGGCAGATCGAGAAAAGTGAGCGAGGTCGGGCATTAGACTGAATCTGGATTTTGTGTGTTTAGTTTGTAGGTTTGTTTGTCTCTTTGACACACGATAACATTTGCCATTTTGTCCCGATTGGGTTGAAATTTCACGAAAAGGGAGGTTTGGTGTACGATATTGACGAGTCCGAAGATGAAATTCTTACCTCAAATACTTTAAAGGGGAGTGGTAGAAATACGACTGATTAGTGGGCAGAAATAATATACGCGGAGCAGCCTAACAATGCACTTTAGAACACTGGGCAGAAATCATGTAAGTGGCACACAGGGCAGATTTTACACTGCGAATATAGAAAATAAACTAATGTATTTTAGCATCTATCTCTCGGCCAAGTAGTGGTGATATTCAAACGTGCCTAGTACGGAAAACTGACACTTTTTCTCTAAGCAGCTGCATACACTTAGGCGCGGGTTTGTAATGACATGAATTCTGTTGAGGAATATACCATGGTTGGTCACTCAAATAAACAATTTATTGCAGAATCGCCAGTTGGTTTAAACCTAGCAACAGCACAACCATTGATCTATATTTACAATCAAGAAACCAACTATTATAAACCCACGTCCTATTTCTGTTGCACTTCACTCTTTTGATTATGAACCTAGCATTAACCGCCTACTTGAATTTCTGACGTCATCGCTGGCTTTATACGAAACCGTCACGCTTTTCAACTCCGCCTCCATCCAAAAACAGAACCACAGACCGTAAGATCTCAGTGAATAAGCTAATCAAACAACCCATGATTAAACCTAATTCCGTTCAGGGTTAATCATGGTGATTAGGCCACTCGGTTCACTTGAGCCGTGGCTATTCATTATTGACTGACCAAATTAGCTGCAGCGATGGGTGGACAATTTTAAAACCAACGCAGAGATTTTAAGTGGAGGTTTTCCATTTTCGGATGTTGTTTTTGTTTTGAGTCGACCAAAATACTAAAATACATTTTCATTCTGCAGCGGCGGGGGGGGGGGAGGAATCTTAGCATCGCTACAAACAAGGGTAGGGGATACAGTCCACATCTGGACTAGTTTTTCCATTGGTAATGCCATTCTTACTATATCAATAGTATTTATTTTGATGAAACTAGCACTACTGTCAACGACAACCGTCAGAGGGTACCGTCGTCAATGAATCGAATGCAAGGCGTCATTGCAAGGGGTCGCAACTGCACTAGAAACAATGCATTCCAAACCATCGCTCTCTGTACTCCTTCCAGCGCCTTATAACGCCAACATGGCACCAGCTAACTTCCTTGTTATCATCAGAATGATCTATTTATTTATTTATATTATTAAAAAAATTAATGTTGCGTCCTAAAAATTGCAAACTAGCCATTTCAGATAAAAACAACAATCTTAAATCAGTAGAAATACGGCACCACCTAACTTCCTGTTCTCGTCTGAACGAGATTCCAACGAAGTCCAATCCCACAATCCGTCATCCTCCAGGCGTTAGCATATCCGATATAACCACTATGCAATGGGTGTTTGGCTCATACTAACAAAAGGCTGCTGTTAATGTAAAAACCCTGCAAATCTTAAAATCGATGCAAATATCAATTTCTAAAAGTAAGTAGCTATTGGAATATATGTTCCAACGTTTGCCTCTAATGGAAAATATTTAGGAAACCATTTTATAGTTTAATTGAAGCCGTGCATGTGTTACCCTACTCGTCAGGCTAAGGTTCTCAATGGCGGTAACCACTGTTTCAAAGCGGGACAATCACAGCGGGAACGCCTCAAATCGGGAACGCCTGGATGTGAATACAATTTCTGTGGCAATGTTTAGATTTATCGTGCTACACTAGTGTGTATCTAGGCACGCGCGTCAGTATACACGTTGCCATTGTCCGAACTTTGGCTGTCCAATGAGAGACGATGCCGACAATACTAACAATGGTTATAACAATATTTTCGTACTTACGCGCCCTCCCACGCCATCCCTGTTACGCCCCCAGGCTCCAAACCATAAAAAGAACGTAGTTCGTATTGTAGTGCACCCATTCGTCCAATTTCATAGCTGGAAGCCTTCCGGTTATCTCGGAATCGATGAATAATTACCCTATGGGATTTAACATGGGGATGAACGGATTAAGTAGCTAGCTAGCTAGGTAGTAACACATTTTCAACGTTATTGAGGGGCAGATTTTGCATTGAAAGCAGCATAGCTGGCATTCACACACGAGTTAATTTTTGTCAGGTGGGCCATTGCTCTCGATTTCAACACAATTTAAGCTTTTGTACCGCATTATTATTTTTTCCCAAGTACCTGAAATGTTCCCAACTATGCTTCAAGATATAAGACACTGACGCAATGGCTTAGCGCTACAATGGTTTACACCCTCGACAATTGAATTGATGTGATGTTTGTTGTGATGTTTGTTGCCTAACTAGCGTGTGTCTAGATCCATTCCTTAAAAAAAATGTTAAGTCAGATTAGGACGTTAAAGTAATTTTACGTTAGACCAAAATTGGCTGATCAAGTTTTTTTTCTTTAATCCTGCATTCATTTATCCAGAATCCAACATACGAGTCGACCGGGTGGCACGATAATCGTTAATTCGATAATATCGCGATAAAATGTTTTGTCGATTATCGTATCGCATTTTTTTAAATTATCGAATTATCGTGCAAACCTTGATGCTTAAATTGTCATATCTCAGAAACCATAATAACTAGAAACAAGTGGTTTGCGGCATTGCGGCATTACACAGGCTCTCCAACCAAGTGTGCAATACTGCAGTTAGCCACTTTAGCTGATTGGAGAGTTAGTTTAATGCAAAAAAAAAAAAAAACAGTTAAATATTAAGTGCTAAATTGTTTCTACATGGCGAGGAAGCAATAGAGAATGGCAAGTGCATCTTCATGTCTACTAGCCAAATGGTTAGTGCCACACAATTCACATTCGTGAAGATTGCACTGTAGGCTTCAGCAAAGGTTTTTTTAAATTAACAATATTAAAATAGTTACTCCAGTCTCAAATTTGTTTTATCGACATATTATCGAATCTCGCGATAATTTTAAAAATTTTATCGGGGGAAAAAAATTGTTGTATCGTGCCATCCTTACTAAGCATAATACGTAGTTTTTTTTTATGAGAAGCTAGCCTTTGGGGTTGAATCTACATCTACATCAGCATCGGCAACTTTCTTGTAACAAACTAAAAATGAATTGAATCGAACCCTGATTAAGTCCTTCAACTTCAAATACTTCCCATGCACGAGTACTTCATCAATTCCTGAAGGTATATTTGTTACTATTACCACGTTTAATATTGGTTAAATGACGACAACGATTCTGCCATATTTTATTTCCAGTTTTCCGACCGTTCGATAGGTTTGCTTGTTCGGTGAGATGCTACGCTGTCTAGAAGAGATCGTCGCCCTCTAGTGCCATTGATAAAAGCAGGTACTATTTTGCGCCACTTTTCTTTTAAGAAGTGGCATTACCTATGATCTACCCTGGTTTCTCCACACGATGGGGAGTACAACAGCAGCCTAGTATAGGTTATCATTGTACTGGCTGTCTCCACGTGATTAGGGCAATGTTTTGTATGATTAGGCCGATATTTGTGTGATTAAACCTAATTTAATAATTCGGCCAAAATGGGTGCAATTAAGTCTAAATGTCAGTAATCGTAGACATACATTTGAGTATTTAAGCCTGTATTTGTATCATTAGGCCCATCATTTTTGTTAGCTATTATTTACTATGCAATCCTCAAGTACCTACACTCTGAAGACGTTTCGTACTGACCGTATACCTTCCTGTGTATACCACCTCAGCCCCCACATGACTGCAAGGACTCATTTTGCATACTGTTTTACTTACAAAGTATACAAGTTTGTGTACTGACAAGACACAACGGAGACTAAACTGGTAATTCATCTTCAGAATATAGGAAAACCAAAGAAGGCCATGTATGCCAAGTAATTTTTAACCTAGAGCACGAAGTGATCAAAACATCACAAATTTAACTGCTGGTGCACTCTATGTGGAATTGATTGAACTCGCAATTATCTCCTTAGCATAGGCGGTTCCTCTGATCCCAAACTGTCTTAAAAACTGCTACGTAAAAATCCTTGATATAACCATTCTACAGCATTGAGCTTGTTCATTTTGCCCATTCGTTCGTGAGGTAACGAGAAGTGAAACTTCACTACTTATTCTACGTAAACCAAAAGCAAGAAATTCATCAGATTCGCTCGCTCTTTCAGCATGGGGCCAATGTATTTTCATAAAAATTCAGCCGTAGCTAATAGCGAATCCCGTTCTGCTGTTCTAAGACCAGGGCATCGATTTTTCCAAAATCGGGTGCGAGCGACGAAAACCGTGATCCAGCCATAACTTATACAAGTTTACAACATGCGGTGGATTTTTAAGGAGTTCAAGGCGGGAAGGTTGTGAAAAAGTGTTCAGCAATGTTCGTGGTACTCACATAAGTTAAGAAAATCTGCTTTGTTGAGAGCTGAAAACCAGCACATGCTTGGTAAATGATGTGTAATATCGCTATGTATGTTCCCTTTGCTGGCCAAATTGCAGAATGAGCCACTCGTAGCTATTTCTCAGGAGGCTTTGAGGTTTGTACGCATTGTTCATTAGAACATACGTTTCCGTGAGATGATGATGATTCGCGCGTAAACGGTGAAATGAAGATTAACGGTATTAAGAATGTAGATAATTTTTGACCATGACTAATTTTACGAAGGCCAGAATTGACCTCTGTCGTTAACAGCTGCTTCGAGTCATTAAAGCTACTAACCGGTGGACCACATAAAATGTTTGACAATACAGTCGTGAAATTTTGTCAAGGCAGTTGACCTAACCATGGTAAAGCAACAATAACGCGTTAGAATCGAATAGCGGTAAACGTCGAGACAAAGCCTCCTCAATTAACCAAAAAAGGTGCCTAAAATCAAGCACAGGGAACGCGTGGTAGGTGGTGCCGTCTCGACACATGCGGTGAATTTCCAAACTAACGATCATTTAGAACATAGCCTGACTAAACAGAATGTTATAAAATAGAAGCCAGGAAAGTGCTCAAATATACATTAAAAACTCGACGTTTCGGCTCACCTCAGAGCCATTATCAAAAGTTAAAGATAAAAAGAATTGCAAATAGAACAACAAAGCCATGAGTAAAGTAGCAAGTGTGTTAAAAACGGACAGAACGGTAAAAATAAAACATTTTAAAAGTATAAGAAACAAGAGGGGACTTCGATGTGTGCTAGTGGCTAGCACCAAACGAAGTGCCAGAAATGAGCTGCATCTCGTTTTTATGTGGGTTTACTCAGGTGTTGGATTTTGTTATATTGAATTTTTCTTAATAATTCGATGTAATATTTGAACCTACTTGACTTTGTTACTTGACTCATGGCTTTCTTGTGCTATTTGTAATTCTTTTTATCTTTTACTTTAGATAACGGCTCTTGATGAGTCGAAGCGTCGAGTTTTTATGTATATTTGTGCACTTTCCTGGCTTTTACTTTATAACATTCTAACAAGTGCTTTTTCGATGTAATTGTAAATAATGTAATAATAGACAGATAGTACACAAAACCATCTAGTTGATTCTGTTTGGAGAGACGGCCAGTCATGCTAAGTCGCTATAGTTGTGTTGCCTTTTCCCTTAGCATCGTGGAAGGTAAAGCTGGTACAGTTACGTTAGGAGGCTTGGTAAAGACCAGACCAAATTGGCCGTTACGCTTAGCACTGAAGCGGGATGATATACCAAAGACGTGAAAATTGGTCGATGTCTATTAGTCCCTGATCCAGCCAGTACTTCAAGATCTTAATACATTTGGCTTTACAATTACTTTACAATAAGTAAGACAAATACAGGCCATAGGAACAATATGATCATGACCTACGTAAGGGTGAAATGCGTTAGGTTAGATCACGGTATATAGGCAAGAGTCACACTGGTACCAGTGTCAAGTGTATAAAATTTAAATAAGAAACGGCCTTTTTAGCACGCCTCAAGTACGTGACTCACGCTGTGAGTTGGTCTAATAAGTTTTAATCTTACACGGCCACCTCACCATAACTTTATATAGCGAAAACCAATAAGCCTAGTTACTCTATTCACTTACAAGAAATTCAATTTCAGTCCCCATCCCGTCCCGTGCTTCGGGGTCGCCCCCCTGGCGTTCGTGGGCAGTCACTAGGATATGTCATGCATACAAAGTATTACTTACGGGAACATAACGCAATCGAGTAGACTTCTGGTTCAGCCGCTGGATGAACGCCATGCCTACGCGGCCACAATGGACCTCCATTCATTTACCAGGACGAAAACACGACAGAGATCATCCAAGAATTCGTGCACACGTAAATTCGCATCCTGTGGTTGAAAAGCAATTGTTGCTGAGCGTGACTTTCACAACAATATCTAATAGTACGCAAACAATGATGCAGAATACCCTGCGTCCTATTACCGTTTTTGGGCTGTAAAGTATCCATGACCACGGTAGTGGTCCGCCCGTCAAGTACACATTGTAAGACATCATTGTTAGAAAGTCGTGAGTCAAATATCCTGTGCAGGTGGACCATGTTAGCTACTGGCCGGATGGCATGGTGTGTTGTAGTTGTGGTGTTTGGGTGCAGTGGAGTTCTAGTGTTTAACCCTTTTAAGTTTTTGTTGTTTTTTTTTCTAGTGTACCATTTTATTTCTGTAGTTGGGCGCATGGCGTACGGCCCAGGCTCACTTAGAATAAATTGAAATTGAAATTCAAAGATCCTGGGTTTCCCGCCCGGTTGATACTTTATCATATCAAACACCAAAACTGGTAAAAAGTGCCGCCAAGTTCCGAATGGTTCGGCCCTTCAAAGGAGTGATATCATCACACCAAAACATACGCCAAGTTAATCGCAGCGCTTAATAGTTCGAAGGTTAAATGAAAACTAGAACATTGCTACTTTCGGTAGCAGTGTTCAAGTTTTCATTTAACGTCCAAAGTATTATTCGGTGTGATTAAGTTGGCGAATGTTTTGGTGTTGATATCACTCCTTTGAGGGGCCGAACCATTCAGAACTTGGCAGCCCTTTTTACCAGTTTTGGTTTTTGATATATCACTCCTTTTTTTTTAATAGTGTATTGACTCAACTCCACTACCGTGCAGATGTGTAATAAAGTGCCACGTCAACAAGAAATGGGTTTTCAACAATTTGCTACTATCTTTTGACTATAGGCCGAACCATTCTCAACTTAGTCACCTCTTTATAGGTTTTTGGTTTGGTTTTGATTTTGTTGTAATTTGTTTTATTTAGTTAGTTTTGGTGTGTTGATATCACTCCTTTGAAGGGCCGAACCACTCTCAACTTCATGACCTCTTTACCAGTTTTTGGCTTTGTTTATTTTGCGTTGTTTTGACAGTTGGTTTATTTTTCGTGTATTTGACGTGAATACAATTTCTTTGCAACGTTGCACTAGTGTGTGTCTAGGTACGCACGTCAGTATACATGTTCTCATTGTCTTAACTTTGGCCGTCCAATAAGAGACGATCCCGACAATACTAACAATGGTTATAACAATATTTTCATACTTACGCGCCCTCCCACGCCATTCCCGTTACGCCCCCAGGCTCCAAACCATGAAAGGTACGCAGTTCGTATTGTACTGCACCCATTCGTCCAATTTCATAGCTAGAAGTCTCCTCGTTATCTATCTCGGTATTGATGAATAATCACCCTGTGGAAATTAACATGGGCTGAGTGGACTAGCAAGCTAGTTAGTAGTAACCAGTAACACATTTACAACGTTACTGAGGGTCAGATTTTGCATTGAAAGCAACTTAGTTGGCATTCCTTTCCTACACGAGTTAATTTTTGTGAGGTGGGTCATTGCTCACGATGATTTCAACCAATTTAAGCCTTTGTACCGCATCATTATTTTTCCTCAAGTACCTGAAATATGCCCAACTATGATTCAAAATATAAGACACTGACGCAATGGCGTCGCGCTACAATGCTTTACAACCTCGACAATTGAATTGATATGATGTTTGTTGTAATGTTTGTTGCCTAAGTTGGCGCGACACACAGCGTGTGTCTAGATCATATCAAAAACCAAAACTGATAAAACAGTCCAGTCAAATTAGCCTATTTTTAGGCGTTTGCAGGAACAAATTCCCATTAAGATGAAAATTGCTACATAACTCCTATATGTCATACTAACCAACATACTAAAACTCCCCAACATTCTGAGTTGAGCTTTCGCCACCATCTTGAAAAAATGGTCAAAAGTCACTTCCGTTTAGGGTTTTCGTCCATTATCTCGCCTCCCGTTAACTTTCCGGTAATACTGCATGGAACCAAAGTTGTATAGCGTAAAATGTCCGACAAAATTCATATCTGGTGTAAATTTCCAGAAACCTATAGTTTTGCGAGAAATTAATGGTTTAATTAGCGTTTTTCTCTCATTACCGTTTTAAATTGTACATACACTGCGGTGTAAGGGTCGGATTTACTTCAATATATGCCGGGACAGGAATTGACGAAGATAAATAAAGCTAACGAATGCCGCAAACCGCATGCGTTTATCTTAAATAGTTGGCAAGTTACCAAGATTTCTGTTATTTGTTGCATATACAATAACACTTTTATAACAATAGACCAAAGGTCTTTATAAACAATCATTTTGTGTGCGTGGTTGCGTTAGAGCTTAAAATTTAGCATTGTTATAATAGGTTTATTGTGATAAGATGTTTGGTTATCATTCTTGATTTCCAATCTTATATTAATACTAGAGGAAGCCCGTGCTACGCACGGCTGGTCTTGGATCCACTGTTTGCAACACTGGCACGGTTTGGTTGCTCATGTGTATGTCCATGTTTCACCGAATTAAGTTTCTTCAATCCAAATTTTGTGCACACTGGCCAACAAACGCGTTCATCGAATTACGTTTGTTCAATCTAATTTTTGCGCGCACTGGCTAACAAACGCTGATTTTCGATCGCTTCGCTCACTCGACCAGCGCATCCCGTGACGCAAGTCAGTGGATGCACCGTTTTAAAAATTGGCACGTCGATGCATTATCCAGCATCGTTGTGTGAAAAAAAATTGCGCCGGCTAATAATGTCGTATTGCTTGCTAAAGTCCGTTGTACGGACGGGTGGTGTTGAAATCTTTAGCCTGGCTGCTTCGACATTTTTTGTTTTCTGGGAGAGGCAGAAAGCAAATCGCTCGGAAAAACAATGCCTCATTATTGTTTTGTTATCACTTAGACAGGTCTTATTGTTGCTGCAACTCTGCACGATAGCAATGATAAACCTCGTGCTCCTCAGTAATTGTTGGTGTGCAGTTTGAAACAATTCAGCTCAGCTGTGAAAGGCCGAATTTACGAAATAAGTAAGCTATTCCATCATGTTTAGGTGCCAATTTCGAGGTTAACAACGTGGCTTAGTTTGATTCGAAACTATATGCCTTTATCTGAAACACGGATTCTTTCATTTTACCCATCAACAATCAACGTTTTAGACGAAATTGTTAGGCACCATAGCAAGTAGGAGTGCATAGCATCTGGGCTGTTAGACTCCTAACAAATAATAAATAAATAAATAAATAAATAAATAAATAAATAAGACATAACACGTGCACGAAGAATGAAAATCGATTAAAGTGATTGTTTACTTATACTTATTTCAACGACTTTATTATGTAGATTATCTAGACACACGCTAGTGTGTCGCGCCAAGTTACGCAACAATCATCACAACAAACATCACATCAATTCAATTGTCGAGGTTGAAAACCATTGTAGCGCGGCGCCATAGCGTCAGTGTCTTATATCTTGAAGCATAGTTGGGCACATTTCAGGTACTTGGGGAAAAATAATAATGCTGTACTAAAGCTTAAATTGTGTTGAAATCAAGAGCAATGACCCACCTGACAAAAATTAACTCGTGTAGGAATGCCAGGTAAGCTGCTTTCGATGCAAAATCTGACCCTCAATAACGTTGAAAATGTGTAACTAGCTAGCTCTAGCTAATAACTAGCTACTAGCTAGCTAGCTAATTCTAGTCCGCTCATCCCCATGTTAATTTCCATAGGGTGATTATTCATCGATACCGAGATAACGAGAAGGCTTCCAGCTATGAAATTCGACGAATGGCTGCAGTACGATACGAACTGCGTACCTTTTATGGTTTGGAGCCTAGGGGTGTAACGAGGATGGCGTGGGATGGCGCGTAAGTACGAAAATATTGTTATAACCATTGTTAATATTGTCGGCATCGTCTCTCATTGGATAGCCAAAGTTCGGACAATGACAATGTGTATACTGACGTGCGTGCCTAGCCACACACTAGCGTAGCACGATAAATCTAAACAACGTTGCCAAAGAAATTGTATTCCAGTCCAATTCACGAAAAATAAACCAACTTTAAAAACAAAGCAAAATAAACAAAGCCAACAACTGGTGAAGAGGCCACCAAGTTGAGAGTGGTTCGGCCCTTCAAAGGAGTGAACCCAACACACCAAAACTAACGAAATAAAAGAAATTACAACAAAATTAAAACCACACCAAAAACCTATAAAAAGGTGACCAAGTCGAGAATGGTTCGTCCTATAGGCAAAAGTAGTATCAAATTGTGGAAACCCAATTTCTTGTTGACGTGCCACTTTATTACATATCTGCATGGTAGTGGAGTTGAGTCTAATACACAATTTAAAAAAAAAGGACTGATATCATATCAAAAACCAAAACTGGTAAAAGGGGCCGCCAAGTTCCGAATGGTTCGGCCCTTCAAAGGAGAGATATCAACACACCAAAACATTCGCCAACTTACTCGCACCAAATAATACTTTGGACGTTAAATGAAAACTTGAACATTGCTACCAAAAGTAGCAATGTTCTAGCTTTCATTTAACCTTCGAACTATTAATCGGTGCGATTAACTTGGCGAATGTTTCGGTGTGTTGACATCACTCCTTTGAAGGGCCGAACCATTCGGAACTTGGCGGCCCCTTT
>JAHWFP010094209.1:821-12585 GCA_023313725.1 Lithobius niger | reverse complement strand
AATCTGACCATGCAGGAGGAGGGGGCAGGATGGGCAGTCTGGTTCATTTTCATTTCATGCTGCCCCGTAAAGTATTTCGCTAAGGTATGCGGAACCGGCTAGACCGGCGTATGTTACGCCCGTGGTACAGCTAGTTTAATCTAATGGGCTTCACAGGAGTGAGTGAGTAGGAAAAATCGGTCATTGGCATGGGTGATCTGGATTCGGTCTTAGCGAAAATTCAATGCCTTTATTCTCATTTATTTACAAATTTAGTTTATTAAAGCGTTCCTCCTCCCAATTACAACATAATTCATAGTTTAAACTAATTTATTACCAAATTATTACAAAACAAACCTTTGTTAGCTAGGACAAGTTTGGTGGGACCCGTGCTACATGGTCAGTAGTCTCAGGAACTTGCATCCAGACTGTGGTACTGAACAGCTGGTCTAGATTTAAGTTCCTGTGTATGTGGCCGTTTAGCCCGGGTCCCATCACACTGATCTAGCAAGCAAAACATCACAAACGAAGGTTTTTAGCATAATTTTGTAATTAGTTTAAACTGTAAATTAAATAAATTCATTCATACAGCAAAGAAACTGTATGATGTTAAATGATGTTGAAATTTCAATGTTGGACGATCTGATATGCTAAATAAGAATAAAGGCATTGTGTTAATGCTAGACTGAATCCAGATCATGGGTGAATGATCAATTTCTCCCACGATGGATTTAGGCCTAAACACCCTCACTGGACAGTAGTAACATAAAAAAATTGAATTGTTAGCTTTTTTAACGCCCCCCCCCCCTTTATCGAATTAATTTTGAGGTGCCCATGGGCGTTTAATAGGCGATTTATGGTATATCCTATGTATATATATCCTATTGCGCAAATGCTGTTATATTCCCACTCGTTCTGCTGGTTCTGCCCCACTACGTTATGATCGATCGACAAGCGATTGGCAAGTTGCCTTTATCCACGGATTGATCAAGATCGGATTGGAAGCAAAACTGCTGATCGGCACAGCCGTAGTTAAAAATTATCCTTACGTTGGGTGAAAATGGAAAGAAGTTGTTGATTTGTCAAAAAATTGTTGTAAAATTTGGATCCTTTGTGTCATAAAATCTTAATCATTAAAAACTTACGGTCAGTATATATATATAATGTAGGGCGTTTGGCTATGGGCCAAGGCTCCAATGAATTCATTATTCCCTGGCCCTTACGAAAAACATGTACTGCGCTCTGATCATTTGCTTGATTTTGTTAGATATAAGAGTTGCAGCATGAAAGCTCCTCGAGCGTAGCGAGACGACGCTGAATGAGCGAGCGAAGCGAGCGACTCCGCTAGTAAAAAAATAAAAAATTGCGAATTAGGCGTGGGAGCCTTGCAACCACTCCTGGCCTGCATGTGAATATACTGGGTGTACCTAAAACGTCTGGCCAAACTTTCAAGGTGTAGTCTATGATCAAAAGTAAGACTAAAAAGTCCTATAAACATGGTCCGGAAATACATCCGTTTTTCGTTACAGACCCCCAAAGTTAGGGGTAAAACATTCCATAACTTCCCAGTTCCCACCTAATTTGTCCAAAAAACTTCAATTCACATCCTTCTTGCAATTTCATTACTTCATAATGTAATGTTGATTTGAGGTCTCAAAGCTTTGCAGATGGGGAAATGGGGGGAACAAGTGGGAGGGGGAACTTCTTTGTCCTTTGAAAGGTTTGGCCAAACCGTTGCATTGTCCCAGGTAGACACCAACAGAGGTTTATTCTGAACGTTTGGGCAGACATTGTTGGTGACGAATTAATAGGTCCCTATGTGTTGGCGCCACGTCTAAATGGTGAAACCTACCAACGGTTTCTCGAACACGAGTTGCCTACCTTACTGCAGGATGTTCCATTGGGTATCAGACAACGAATGTGGTTCATGCGTGACGGTGCTCCACCACATTTTAGCCTCCTAGCACGACAATTCCTAGATTGTGCCTACCCAACTCGATGGATTGGTCAAGGTGGACCGAATGTGTGGCCCCCCCACATTCACCGGATCTGAATTCACTTGAATTTTACTTGTGGGGACACCTAAAGTCACTTGTGTATTCAGTTCCAGTTGATAACGAAAACCCTTCGGCAGCGGGTTGTCGAGTGCTGCCATACGATCCGAAATACACCCGGTGTCTTTGAACGCGTTCGCCAGTCAATGGCAAACCCTTGCCTGTGTTGGATCGTATGATGGACACATCGAGCACCTTTTGTAGTGACAAAAGGCACAATTTCTCTCTTCTAAACTAAAGACGGAGATTGGCGATTTTGGTGCTCTGCATGGCGACGGGTTTGTTTCAGTAAAAGTACTAAAGACAGGGTTCACACAAGGTGCTTGAAGTCCTTGAAAGTGCTTGAATTTGTTAAGTAAAAACTCAAGCCCTTGAATTCCTTGTTAATATTCTCTATGTCCTTGAAATTCCTTAAATTATTATTTTTATAGACGACAAAAATTTGCATTACCTGTTTTACATTAGCAGATTTCCCCTTTGAGCTATTGAATCCCCTAGAACTTGCAGGTTGCCTTCCCTGCCGGGCTCGTACCTTACCGCGCGTGCGTCGGGCTGCTTATATAAACCCCAGCGCAGCGGTAGCCGACATCATTTTCCCTAGGGCGTTCGCCGCGTGCTTTTGCACTTGAGCTTCCTCGAAGACCTTCGCCACCGCATACCGCCGCCCTCCGCGGTAGGCCCTACCTCCACCTTCCACCCTCCGCTTACCGACCGTCTCAACGGAGGTCGCCGGATATCTACCTTCCGCATACCTTCCCTCCGCTCTTTCAAGCATGGACACTCCCAGGGCCATTTTGGGCCGGGACTCACCAGGTTCCTCACCTCCGCGTCTGCCACAAGCTGGCCCTTCGCAATCCCAGGATGCTCTCGCTTCCACTAACCCCTGGTCGCCACATGACTTACCTTCGTCCTCCTATTCAGTCCCGGGGTATGCCCGGCAACACTCCTCTACTGGCCTTTTTTCCCAGTACAATGCCTCTTCCTCACACGGTCCATCCTCCGTTTTAACCTTTCCCTCCGCCTCCACCTCCTCTCCTCCGCAACAAGATAGGCCTAACCATGTTCGCCTCTCTTAGGCTTGTGCACGTCATCATGGCCGCACACCTGTAGAACAGACCTCTCTCTTGCGAATGCCACGACAACCTCTGTCCGTCTCCTTTCCGGGCCTCACCTCCGTCTTCCCGTCGACTAAGTACAGAGGACCCTTCCGCAAGTTTGGAGAGCGGTTCACTGCTTCCCTTTCGTGCCAGCATACCATCGAATCGATTCCACATGCTTCCCAGCCTCCTCCTCCGCTTCTACCGTCTCCTGTCACCATAGTTCCTTTAGGGACTGACGGTCCTCTGTCACCCACCTTCCAGCCACCACAATGCATTCGACTTCCTGTCCCTTTTCCGTCCTTCCAGAGATCTTATTCCTTGAACGAAGCCACCTCCGCCTTGCCTCCGGCCTCGCTAGCCTCCACTGACGAGCCCGACTTGACTTGCAGTGAATCCATTTGCTGAGAGGTTCACTACACCATCCTTCGTCCCGCTTCTCCTGACTTCCTCTCTGTATCCATGCTCACCTCGCTCCATTCGCCACCATCCGACAAGGGTTCCCGGCATAACACGACTACCAACCAGGTTGCCTCCTACCTCCACCACATCCTCCGTTCCTACTGGGACCTTTCCAGGTCCCTCCTGCACAGACGATATCTCTCTTCCTCCCTCGCCTTCGCGTTGGTAATGACCACCACGAGCCTTCAGCAGGCAAACATATCGGGACACACGTAGTTCCCCCGGCCGCATCTCCCACGCCTCCTTGCACCTGCCTCATCCGCCGTCAAACGGAAGTTTCTACCGGTCTCTGCACCGTGCCACCAGAGGCGCCACTTGATGCCCACGTGACCTTTACAAATTTCAAACTCAACCGCCGCTTTCCAACCGACGTCTCTCCGCACTTCGCAGCTCAGCCATGGCGGACCTGTCATCCTCCGAGGCCTCCGAACACACTCCACCACCGTCACCAGTTCTTCAGCAAGGGGAAGACAATATTCCATCGCCAATTGCCTGTAAATGCTCGGGATTTGCGAAAATGCCCGGGACTGTCATCTAAACCCAGAACTGATCCACATCCGTGTTGTCAGCGCCATCGCCTCTGTGACGGACTACATTACAAGTGCAAGGTCTGTGGATCAATTTCTCCAACACGTTGGTCCCTCATCAGATGAGGGGTTTGAATAATATCTCTGTAATGTGTGGTGCAGTGGCAACCCGTACCACTGCACAGTGACTGAGGTTGGCGCTAATGACCAAGCTGTCGACGCGCCATTAAGCCTCAACCCCCCCATCAGGAAACACCATCTACTCTCCAAACAAAGGGCGGACAGGGCCGGGTGTCAGAAGGCCACAGCTGCCGCATCCTCGACGGAACAAGGAACCCCGCCTGCCAGCAAAGCTTCTGTATCATCCGAACAGGTACGAGCTTCATCCTCGCGAAAACGCCCAGTCCCGGCATCGCCAACATCACTACCGTACCCCCTCCCAAACGAAACAAGACGACTTCGCCTTCAGCTATCGCAACAACTACTTCAGTGTCATCAACTTCCTCTTCCACTGCGGGAACAAAGGTTACCCTCCCTCTGGTTCTCTCAACAACCAATGTCCGACACACCGTTTCATTTCCACCTTCACACACCAGCATAACCCCGGCCATTCCTGGGCCTTCCGATCTCCGCCCTCCGGTCAGCATCCTAAAGAAGACAAGCGTTCCAGCCCACTCCTCCGTCCGGATCGAGCTGGCCCGGCAACGTTTCGCTCCGTCTTCAAACTCCTGTATCAACCTCCCAAGTTACCAGTTGCTTCACCTCCCCTTCAACAGGCTCCTCCTCCTCCGCAGGACGGCGCATTTCAAGTCGGACCTCCGCTCGCCCCGTTTCCCTCCAGAACTTTGCTCCGTAAAGCTTTAACGAGGGGCCTTCACCTTACGGCCAGTGAACTAGAACACTTAAACTTTAACATCGACTTCGTCTTGCAATTTACTCAACAATTCGCCAACGAATATGCGACCCTCTGCACCTCCCTGGCGGACTTCCAGCCCTCCGTCAGTCTGCCACTAACTTGGATGCGCTCCAGGCCGAAAACGCTGTTCTCCGCGCCACTAATGATGCCCTGACAAATGAACTAGAAGTCGTCAACAGGAAATATTACTCCCAGCGCCTGAACTACGCCTTGCTCAGGACCCATTACAACAGGGTATGGCCGATCCCATCCTCACCGTCGGAAGCGTCGCCCCATAATGCTCCCATCGCTCTCGGCACTCTCCCGTCACCAACAACTGCGAGGACTACCACTTCAACACCATCTCCATCCTCCACCCACCGCGCCGCTCCCTCGCCACTTCCATCACCATATCGAGACCCTTCTTCGACGGCACCCACCGTCCCGGCAGAACCAACCGAGGCATCTACTCCTGCTCTTCCACCTCCGGCACCGTCCGACGGAACCTCCACTCCTCCATATCACAGATCCTTCCTCCTACACCACCGAACAAGCAACCTTCTTCTGTCTCATCTAGCACTCCGCTTCTTCACCGACGGACTCCTCGGTACCACCAGTCACCATCAAACCATCACCGGCCTCTATTTGGCAAAAATCAAAACAAAACCCTCTATTGCCAGGCTTCTCCAGTTACTCCGTATGGTAGTTTGATGATGCGCCATCCTTCCTTCCGGTTTTTCACGGCATTCACCCCAATGTAAAATCAGCAGCTGGCGACTTGCCCTGTTCCCCTTGCCGCTCCAAGGCGACGGGGGTGGCCTTTGGCTTTCGACCAACACCGCACTAAGACACCCTACCTTTCCAAAAAAAAAAAAAAGTCCTCCCTTTGGCGAGAAGTCCGCCTGTGGACCTCATGGATCTCACGCCCATTCCTCTCGTCGACGTTTCCTCCGGCCCACGCCGTTCCACCCCTTCAACGGGCGGTCCACCGGTATCAATTTTCAATGCAGTTCCGGACCGGACGTTCTGCAAGAGCCTTTTTCATCTCCTATCGCATTCCACGGCCCCTTTCTCCTAAAAAAAAAAAAAAATGCAGCTGAATAAAGGGAGATCGGAAACAGGCGGAACACCACCACCAACGACAATACCAACGTCACGCACATTTGCTACGACTGCATCTCTCCCTCCGGTCATACTCAAAAAAAAGGGGGGGGGGGGAACTCCCCGCCTCAGCCTCTCCCGGAGCTTCTCCCGGATCCTCCGGGCTCCTGCTGTGTGCTTTGCTCCGTCCAACATCACGACACCACTCTGACTTACCCTGGCCCTTTGCTTGGACTTGGCCATTTCCCACCTCCGCATATGTCTCCATAAGACCATCCTGCCACTTCCTCCGTACCGTCGCTTCTATCCTCCGCCTCCCGCAAGGTAAGAGGCTTCTTATATATTATATTTTTTGATCTCTTTACCTTGCCCCCGTATGAATTGACCTCTGCATGCGATGACGTTCTATAACCATACTAAAAATAACTTAGCTATTACCGCATCCCCAATCTCACTCTTATCGGACGAAAAAAGTTCAGTTTGCACCTCCGCTATAACTACTACCTCCTTCCTAACGGGTGCCTCCGCTCCGAGTGAAAGTGGTTTGGCCTGCAGATTGGTCTTCATCAGGACGTATTGTGCCTGGGGGTCGCCGTCTCATACCGCGGGAATCTGGCCTCCGACTGCCGGGAACATTATGAACCTAGGCGCCCCCCCCCCCCCCCCCCCTTCCGGGATACAAAGTCTGCTAATGTAAAAGAGGTAATGCTTATTTTCGTCGGCTATAAAAAGACTAAAATTGCAGGGCCTGCACCGAAATATAAATTACCTTTACTCCCGCCCAAGCCTCCCCACCATGAGCTAGGTTTGGTAGGAGGTGAAATGCTGTCGGCTACCGCTGCGCTGGGGTTTACATAAGCAGTCCGACGCATGCGCGGTAAGGTACGAGCCCGGCAGGGAAGGCAATCTTCAAGTTCTAGGGGATTCAATAGCTCAAAGGGGAAATCTGCTGATGTAAAACAGGTAATGTATATTTTCGGTTAGGCAATAAAAACTAAAATTAAGTAGGTGCAGGTCCTGCAATTTTAGTCTTTTTTTTGTCGTAATGTAAAATCATGCATTAATACAAGAGAAATAAAAACGTAAAATTTATTTAAGTAACTTGCATGTTTGTCATGAAATGTTGTTGAGCTTATCTTTTTATAGCCGACGAATATATACATTACCTGTTTTATAGAGGTTTCCCCTCTTTTGGGCGTTATTCCCCTAGAAGTTTGAGAGTTTTCTTCCCTGCTGGGCTCGTACGGTACAGCGCATGCGCGGGCTTGAGCCAGCCTATATAAGCTCCCGCGCAGCGTCCTGTTGGCATCTTTTCTCCTAGGGCGATCGCCACACGTGGTCGTACTTTAGAGCATCCCTATTCCGCTCCCAGGACTCCACGTTCCCATTCCGCATACCGCCATATATCCTCGGATGGAGGATACCTCCGCTCCTACCTCATTGGTGGCCGTTCCGCTCCCCACCGGTACCCTTGGAACCAATGAAGAATCTCCTGTCATGGACAACTCCTCTTTACCCGTTCCGGGTTCATCTTGTGCTAAGACAGTTCCTCTGGGATCTCTCCCATCTTCGGTTCCTCTTCTGGGGTCACTAACAATTAGTGCTACGCTTCGTCTCGGGTCCTGTGTTCCTATTCCGCACGCACCCGTTCCGCCTCCTGCCGCTTCCTCGCCGCACATTACAAGACCTACCAGTCTCCTCATCCAAGGACAGTCTCCCTTTGCCCATTCCGGGTTCCGTTCCTGTTGAATCCCTCACCGTTCCACTAAGGTTTGGGCCTGTTGCATCGTCCAGCCACGATTCTACTGCAACTTTTTTACAGCCGCCCTTGCCCCACGCCAACTCTGGCACACGAAGCCAAGCTTACGAGGGACGTTCCTCATTTCATATTGCCACACAACCTATTTGGACCTACAGTTCCACGTCAGCCATACATCTCACAGGCGCCAGCCCGACGTTCCGGTCGCAACCCAGTGAATCGTTCCTTCCTTTACAGGCAGCCCCGTTAACCACCGTCTGCAGTTTTTCCTGTTCTCCTTTCTCATTTTCCAGCCGAAAACCATACAGGAGCTTTTCGAAGGTTTGGTTCAACCGCGGTTTCCCTACGCTCCTCACCTTCCAACTTTGTCTCTTCAGCATCTGCATATCCCACACCCATCCTTCCGTCACCAGTCACTTCCATCCCTCGAGGAACGTGTGTTGCCTCTTCACCAGTCTTTGTTCCTCGGACATCTCTGCGTTTGCCATTCCCGTTCCTGACCTTCAACCGTTCCTTTTGTGTCCCTGACTGTCATCTCAACGTTCCACCACACAACTTGGGTCCTGGTCCTTCATCTCCCAAGGCTGTCTACGTTGATCTCGTCTGTAACGAAGAACTTCCTTATGATGTACACTACACAGTCCTAGGCTCCGCGTCCCCAGACTTTCTAACTTTATCACCTGATTCACCTCCAGTCCTCCGTTCCCGTTTCTTTACCATTCCGGGTATCAGTCCTCTCGTTCTCCGCCGTCCCTCATCTGCGGCTGAAACTATCCCTGCTCCACCAACGATGGAACGCTCTCCTCATCCATAATGCACGGATGCCACCACCCCACGCCATTCTCCCCGCAACCAACCCGACACGACAGACTGAAACTTGTGGTTAACACATTCCTACCCTCCCGTCCCACCCACCGTTGAATCAACTAGGGGACCCAGAATTCGGCGCAGAAGAAGACATGTACACAACATCCCACTTGCTTTACGTCCACTTTCAATAACTGAGGCATCAACCCTGGCAAAACGCACCGTTCCCATGGCACAAGTTGTAGAGGACCGCCCGATTCCTACCAAACTGTGATCCACCACTCCAGATCATTCTCCAATAAAAAAAAAAAACAAAAAAAAACAGAGAGGACACTGAAGACAAACAAGGGGCAGGTCACCATGACATTCTCCCTGTCCACAACCACGTTCCCTCACGAATCGACTTGCTGTAGCCAGTCCCTTTCGTACCGCAACTTGCGTTCCCCTTGACAAGAATCTACATCCCGTTTCTACTACCACCTGCAATCACCAGTGGGCGCCACCAGCTGCGAGCCTGCCGCTCCTTCCGAATTCAAACTTCCCGCGCTCAAGCAACTGTCACTCAGTCAGCCACTTCAGCGCCATGGACGAATCCTCGTCGTCCGAGGGATCGATTGCCAACCAATAAGAACGTTCGGTTCCTCGACCAGTTTCAACACCAAACGCACCTTCACCACCACCATGTAATTCACAGGGATTCATGGGATTCACAGGGACCATCAAAAAGCCACACCTCGATCCCCACCCATAGGTCCTGTGACGGCCTCACGAAGAAGTGCCGTATTTGCATCTCTATTTCTCCCACTAAATGGATTATCATCAGAAAGAAGCAGCGCCTTTCGAAATAACGTACGAAACGAGCGAGTCGCTGCAGCCGCCGTTCCTCAGACGGACACACCGAAACAACGTTCCCCGCCGACCACGGTCATTCTAAGGACAAAGACTTCGAAACGGGTATTGTCCACTAACGTTCCTCGTCCACGTCCCCCAAAAAACCCGAAGCTTCCAACAACAGATACCATTCCAGCAATAGCCGGAACTTCTGAGCTGCGTACTCTGAAATCTAGCATCCCTGCTACAAAGTCGGTGCGGATAAAAACGGCTCACGTTCCTCTTGCTCCACCCATACGCCATGGCTCAACCACTATTCTGGACAAAACCTAGAAGAAGGCTTCTCCGCCCAGTTCCACCACCAGCGTGACTACCCTCTCCAAACGTCCTATATCACCAGCTCTGCTTCCACGTTCCGACACAACGCCACGTTCCACCTTAACACCACAGGAAATCGATCCTCCTCCTGGCCTCGTTACATTCTCGGCAGCTTCTGTTCTGCGCAAAGTGCTTACACTTGGTATCCATCTGTCCGCAAGAAAAGCCAAAGATCTAAACTTTAACGTGAGCTTCGTTCTCACCTTTGCTTAGCAATTTGCCGAGGAATACGCAGCTCTACGTTCCGCCTTGACCGAACTTCCTTCCCTCCGACAGGCAGCGGAATCTGCCGATACGTTACGTGCCGAAAATGCTGTCCTATGGGCATCAAATGAGGCCATAACCAACGAACTGGTAATTGTCAACCGACGATATTACTCAATGAGGATAAATTATGCTCTGCTGAGAACTCTTCATTCGTTGCTCTCTCCGATTCCATCGTCACCACCATGGCGGGCGTACTATTGTGCCTGTTCACGAACACGCCGTCCTCACAATGCACCTACGACAACGGTTGTTCCCTCTCCCGGACGCCGATCCTCAGCAACACCACAGCATTCTCAGTCCGTCTGTGATTTACACCGAGCCGCACCTTCACCTTTGCCATCTCCATTACACGATCCGTCATCCACCGCACGACGTTCCTCTTCACTATTGGCCGATCTACACATAGTTGTTACTGCCACAGAACCTGTTACTAGTTCTCCTGCCATACCCAACCAACCAGAGGTGCGTCCACCGATCGTTCCTACGTTACCGTCCGCCACAACAGTGCCTCTTGCTCAAACAGCCATCGAATCTTCAATCACTTCAGCATCTGTTTCTGGACTTCTCAATCCAGCCTGCACGACATTCACCACGGCCAGGTCTGCTGACACTACTACGTCCAACTACAATGTCCTGATTCGTCATCATGGCAACATCCTCAAGTCATCTTTCTTTCCACCAGCAGGCGTGAAAGCCTTCCTCATTTTTCCTCCCTCGTTTTAGTCAATTTCCTCGTTTTTTGGCTTTGCAAGCCTCCAAAAAATGCATTAAAATCCCTAAAACTGTAGACATTTTGTAGCTTTCATCCTATTTTCTCGTTTTCAACCAAGAGTGACTTTCATCTCTGCACCAGGTAAGCTGTTTCGGTATGAGAATCTGATTACTTACCTTGTACTCCTTTGATGTTAAGACCCCTGCATGCGGTATACCACCAATGTAATAACGTTTGAGCAAACCGCATTCCCCGACCTCACCTATTACAACCCAAGCGACTCGTTCTCGAGTCTCGCTATCTTTCCGACATAGTCGGTACGGTGAAATTGGTTGGGGGAACAGGTGTATCTTCATCGGGAATTAAATTTCCTTGGGGTGCCGGCTCGTACAGCGGGAGACTTGAACCTAGCCCTCCACCAGGTGACAAACTCTGCTATAAAACACGTAATGTTTTTTTTCGTCCGCTATAAACAGACTAAAATTGCAGGGCCCGAACCTGCTTAATTTTAATTTTTATTGCCTATCCGAAAATATCCATTACCTAAATTCCTGCCCAAGCCTCCCCTCCATGAGCTAGGTTCTGGAATGTGGAGAAATGATGCCAACAGGACGCTGCGCTGGAGTGTATGTAAGCTGGCCCAAGCCCACGCATGCGCTGTACTGTACGAGCCCGGCAGGGAAGACAACTCTCAAACTTCTAGAGGATAATAATGCTCATAAGGGGGGAAACTGCTATAAAACAGGTAGTGTATATTTTTCGGATAGGCAATAAAAACTAAAATTAAGCAAGTTCAGGCCCTGCAATTTTAGTCTTTTTAAATCTTTGCTACGTGAGTTTTCATCAGTTGTTTACAATGCTATTAAGACGAAACTGGGGGGGGGGGGGGGGGGGG
>JAHWFP010094208.1:18880-31341 GCA_023313725.1 Lithobius niger | reverse complement strand
TAGATAAGTAACGGTTGACTAGCAAATAGCGTTCGGCGAGCGAGGAAGTCTCGTTACATAAACGCGCCCTAATAATAGCAGCCAGCTCCCCAAAATGGCCGCTGCTGACTCCCCGCCCATCCGGTCCTGATGCTGTTTTATTGGTTTGTTAAGAAGGGAACACGTGCGCATTTGGCTTTGAAAATTTCGCACGATGCAAATTTTCAGCGCCAACTTCTTCACAATGCATGCAATAAAGGATTTTACAACTTTATTGACCTCAAGTTTTACGATGTATAGGAGTTAAATAAGCCGAGCAATATTGTAAAGTGAAGAAGAAATGGTAATATATGGCTCAGAATGCGTAGGCGTCGCGTCTGGCTTTGTTATAGCGAGGGCGGTGGCAGGTGTGCCGTTGTAGAGGTTCATTTCTGGTCAGAGAACGGGGCCACTAAATGATGTTTAAGGCTGATGCGCTACTTTTTCCCTTGCTGCTCTGACTGTGTTAGTTTTTTCATCTGTCTGACAGTTGAAAAAGGGCTTCGGTGGAGAGGGGGGGGGGATATCTGATTTAAAAAAAAAAAAAAAAATAGTCACGAAAAGTGGAATATGGACCGGGAAAAAGTTGGCTTTACTGCTGCTCTCTTAGGTTGAATTTATGAACGACGCTTAGTTTTTACCTCCATTTTTATTCAGTGTCCCTTGCAGCTAGCTAAACGACAGACTCCATCTCCATTTTATCCAGCGCCTCTTGCAGCTAGCTAAACGACTGACTCCGTTCTCTATCCAGTGCCCCTTGCAGCTGTCTAAACAACTGACTTCATATCCATTATTATCCAGTGCCCCTTGCAGCTGTCTAAACAACTGACTCCATCTCCATTATTATCCAGTGCCCCTTGCAGCTGGGCCCAGATGGCCTAAATGGCTGGGCCCAGTTGTGAGTTCCGCAACGAATGTGGAGTCATTACTTCAGCTGAACACCGTTGTACTACCACGTTCACCTGACAAGTGTTTCATTGCAAGCTGTAATCCGTCGACAATTTTCTACTTCATTTTAATAAATCTTGGCAAAAGGCTATTTTCGGCCATCGTTGTTTGTTTTCCCTTTTTTCGTAGTAAATGTTACGATACAGTTTGAATACTGCAACCAATAACTTGTGTGTTGGTCCACCCGCTTTCTTACAATCTCATTTTTCCCTGTTCATGTCCACTTAAGTCCTACCGGACAGAAGAAATTTTCGTCCAAAGTGACGCGTCACTGCGTGCTTATAAGATCAATATTGGAGTACTCAAATACTAACTATGGCGTTTAATTAACGATTTTTACGTCTTTGGTACACCATCCTGCGTCGCCATGCAGCCAGGAGCACAGCTAGTCGGTTGGCTTGGCGTCCAAACATGCCTGTGTTTCGACACGGCTGTGGAACGGCCAACAAAATGTTTTAATATCCGTGTAGAATCGTGTGTTTTAAAATAAGCACATTTTAGGCAGACTAGAAAACGTTTTTTAGACGATTTTAGCTGAAAAACGCAATCGGAACTCGTGGTTAGTGATGTTTTGTTACTAATGGAGGTGTCCGCCGCCACGCCAAACCGCTGTCCTAAAAATGAAACGCCAACTGCGTCGCCGCTCTTCAGGTTACTCGATATGGTTTTTGTTTGTTCTGCCGACAATTCTTTCAATTCAATTCAATTTTTATTACGAGAGAATGGAAGCCCCAACGCTATTATCTTGTTTTCAACAATTGGTAGGGCAAAGTGTCACTGCAAAATTTTAAATAGAACAAAATTAGCTAACAAATAACCAAATAGTCGCCGTTGCGTTTGTTCAAGATTGGTGGAACGTGTGTAGTAAGGTTGGTCACTCCCAAGCTCATTGCGTGACGTCACAAGAGGCACGCACACTGGAGTATTTTACCGATTTGATTTGTGCGCATGTGCGTAAGCTGTAGAGCTGTATTGTGACGTCAGCGGAGTCAGCAAAATCAGCAGCCAATGGGAAAGCAATATGCAAACAGCTCGGAATAGACCCCCTGCGTTTGTTTTTAATAACAACGAAAGTGTCGCTTTAAAAATAGTATAGCCAGCTGGGAAGAAACCTCTGAAAACAGTAGTGTTTATACTAATACTAGCTTTTAATACTAGCGAACGCAACGAACTATAATTTGAACTCCAATTCCAGGGAACAAGGATTGTTTTTGCTCAGTGGTTATGTCAGAAAGTGAACGCAGTTTGTGTTTGAAATGTTTAATGTTTGTGTGCGTGTGTATGTTTACGTGCACTTAATTTGGGTGTTGTACAGGCTTTTAAAAAAAATATTTGTTTGTGTTTGTTGTTTTATATTTTGAGTATGATTTCCTGTGTGCCATATGTGAGTTTCTTGTGAAACAAGTATACTCATAATTAAGGCATTTTTTGTTGCCTGTCTTTGTATATGTATTTTTCATCCTTTGTAGGCGTTTTGCTGTTTGCAGCGTCTGTTTGCATGTGTTTTAGATTTTCGTTCAGTTTGATGTCCATGTGTATGTTGTATTTTATGTGCATGTTTTATTTGTGTGAAGTATCCAACCGTTGTGTTTATTTAATTAATAATGTACATGACTACGTGTGCCTGGAGACTGGTGTGTCACAATCCTTGTTCCCTGGAATTGGAGTTCAAATTATAGTTCGTTGCGTTCGAGTGAACTCTAATCCGTTTTTATTCGTGTACCTTCACAGCTGTGAGTATGGGGATACGAGCTCTAATGCTTTTTTCTAATCGGCGAAGCCGTTTTTTGTTCAGTTAATTTGTTGGCTTTTTTTCGCTGCCGTTTTATTGTAATTGCTATGGTCTGGTCTATCATGTGTACGGTATGTCCACTGTACACCCAATTTTGTTTGCGAAAAAACGAAACATTAGAGCCGAAATGCGTATTTCTGTTCGGATTCTGCCCAAGCTTTTTTTCCATGTTTGTTATTTGATGGCAACACACTAGCGTGTTTGTAGAGTATCAACTGATGGATAGTTGATTCTGCATTGTCGCAAGCACATGCAGTATTATGGCAAACAATCGCGATAAAAAATCAACTAGCTTCCCGAAGCCTGCATTGAAGAAGTAAATAAATCGCAAAGTCATGTCGGCCGTCCAATTTTGAGGCCTAGGTCTCAAAATTATAGACTTTGCACCAGACGGTTTAAAACTGAAAGATTAAAGCGAAAACCAAGACCATTTCATTTTGGTTCTCGACAACGATTGACTATATTTAATGGAGCCGCCTCGAAGCTACTATATAGGACAATGTTACTTTCCCCGTGCCCGGGCATCGTTGCATCTTGTTCGAGTGAGCTACAATCCGATCTTGTGCTCCTCGCCTATTGTTTCCCCATTGTTACATGTTGCAGCATTGTAGCATTTTGACATTGTTAGCCGCGCCGCCTCCGCCTGTCCACTTTTTGAAAATTCTCGTGCGCAATCGAACTCTAATAAGGACTGCCTGCTGGCTGTGCTAATTAGGAGGTGTAGACAAAATGGCCGCCTCGACTGATTATTTTTTTGAGGAAGCATCTTTATGCGGAGAGACGCGACACGTATTGGCAGCAGGTGACGGTTTTCAAAATAATAATTTTAATTTTTACGTAGATTTTGGTGGCAAATTTTTATTATCTGTAAAAGTATTTTTAAATAGTTTTTAAAATTATCACTCAGCCACAGTTAAGCTATTTCACTGCGCTTGCAAAAAAAAAAGCGACACGTTCGTGCGGTCAGTGTCGCCCTCGGTTGTCAGAAAGCGGCAACGAACAAATCAATCGCATAAGTGGTATTTTCGGCGGCCATATTGCCCACCCCAGTCTTGTGTGCTATTTTTCGTTGAAGATCCGACCGGTACTGTAGTAGGGTGTCGATGGCGACAAATTTACTTCTGAAAACGTCCGCTAGGGAACAGCATATCTATAAGAATGTAAACAAAGGGGCCAAAATGTAGACAACCTGTAAAATCAGGCCCAGGTATGCATACCTTCACAATTTGTCAGGTAATGTACAATATTTTAAGCTGTAAGGCATGGTTGACAATAGTTACCTTTAAGAACGTTCAAAGCTGGTGGATACAGAGTTTTCAGCATCAGTTGTTTAGATTTAGTAGGTAAAACTTATTGTAAATCCTTGCGTCTACTTATGTAGACGTTGGGAAGGCATGGTTCATAATGCGAATTAGCTTTGCACCTAAAAAAGAAACTGAATTGGCTTCTGACTGTGAAGATAGATGACTCAGTAATGGTCATTATCTAGATTAGGGGCTCCACACCAAATTACTTAATTTTTACTTAAATTACTTACTAACCGGCGCTACTCTTCATCCTAACACCATTTCGCATCACAAAATCCGGGGGAAACGTCTAGGCCTATAAACTTCTCAAAAAATTATTTAAAAGACGTAAAATGCTAGTTACAGACACGCTAAAGCTACGGCGGTGGCAGCCATACTGTGAGGTGTTTGATTCGGAAAGCAGAGTAGCTGGAAAACCCGATTTTCACAATAACAAACGTTGCGGAAATTTTTCTTTCGTAGTTTTGTTATTGCCAGTTTCGTTTGTTTTTTTTGTTATTGTCAGTTAGGTTAGGTTAGGTTAGGTAGGTTAGGTTTGGTTAGGTTACGTTTCTGTAAAATTTTAGTGAGGCGCAAATCGGGTTTTCTGGCTACCCTACTTCCCTCCAAATATGGCTGTCGCCACTGCTGCTTTAACACGTATGTGACTTTCCGTCTTTTGAAATTTTTTTTTACAACCTTACACCCTTTTCCCCCGGGTTTTATGATGCGAAATGGTGTTCGGATGAAGAGTAGCGTCGGTTAGTACAAAAATTAAGTGATTTGGCACGGTACCCCTAATCTAGATAATTACCGAATTGGCTTCTGGCTGTGAAGATAGATGACTCAGTAATGGATGGAGGGCATTTAGAAGGATTTAAATGAACCTTCAGCTGATAGTAACACAGACTCGGTAGATAATGATAGCAATGACATTGTAGATGACAATATTTCTATTGAAAGTCACAACTGCACGTAAAATCGTAAAAAAATAATCCAGTTGGAAATACTGGAGAAAGTGGCACAAATGTCCTACTTGTAAAAGTAAAACGTCTTATCGGTGTTCTAAATGCAAGATTTAGGTTAACTCGCGCTTTAGAAACTCTCATGTTGTTTGTTATTTAAGCACAATATGACTTTCAGGCGTATTCCAGAAATCTACTCAAGTTATGTGTGGGGCTAAAGGTGAGTGTAAGGGCATGGCTACTAAACTAACTGGCCCGACCTACAACGAATTACAGGGGGTACACAAAATGGACGCCACGACTGTCCCATTCCTTGAGGTCTGTTCGGGAATTGGCAAATCGCATCGGTGAAGTTTTGTACGGAGAAAAGCGACATCTAGGGGCGGTTATCAAAATGTAATTTTAATTTTACGTAGATTTGCGTGACAAATGTTTATTATGTATTAAAATATTTTTAAATAGTTTTTAAGCTATCACTCAGCCACGGTTAAGCTATTTCGCTGCGCTTGGAAAAAAAAAAGGGACACGTTCGTGTATCCAGAAAGTGTTGCAAGGGAATGAACGTTGCAGTTTTGTACGGACGGTGTCGCCCTCGGTTGACAGAAAGAGGCAATCATCGCTTAAGTGGCGTTTTCGGCGGCCATATTTCCCAACCTAGTGGCGTATGCTATTTTTCATTCAAGATCCGGCCAGTACTGTAGATAGCCCTGGTAAGGATCAAAACGCATCTATAGGGTAGTGACACGACGTAGTATTATTGTAATGCTGAAGTCTTAATGGGTTAGCTGCAAGGGGCACTACAGAGAGAAACAGAAGGGCGTCATACTGAAGCCGATGCTGTGAAGAGTGATTTCTTAGACCTAAAACGCGCGATTTTTGTTGTTGGAGAAAACAACGTTATTTTAAGCCTAAGAAATCCACTCTTCCGTTGTTTTTTTCCTCCATTTTTATGTAGTGCACCTTGTAGTTATGCCCTCCAAAACCCATACTGGTGCCAATATGGCGGCAAATGTCACTGCTCTATGGAAATGACCTTAGATGTTACGATACTCACATTCGCTTTTGTGGCTAAAACTAAAATTGTTTACCCTTATCTTAGATGTTTGCACTCATATTTGCACTCTCACACTCGAGTGGATTTCTGGAATACGAAGCAGCTTGTCTTTCGTGGTCCACACATGTAGACATGCTGCATTTTTGGTATTATAAAATCAAAAGTTGGAAACAATTGTTCCTAGTTCTTCTAGCGCCTAATACCGCAAAAAAAAAGTTACATACCGCCTGCCTTATAACCTTCCGCCTGCCTCACAACACCCACGCGACGATCACATCCGCTTATTTACCACAGCGAAGGTCAACTGAGACGGTAGCTTCCTTCCTCGCAACGAAAATGTAGCTACTGTCTCAATTGGCATTGCGCCTAATAGTCCAGCCAGCGTGAACCCATTGACTGTGTCGTCACAAACCGGAATGATTCCTAGGCTAGTGTCTTATAATTTTGCTTCGGCGATCTATTGGAATAATTAGTTTTAATTTTTACCGCATTAGTCTATTAGATTTTAGATCTCATGGTAATTATTAGAAAATTAGTAGATGTACACACAGAGATGAAATGTCACGATTATTGTACGCGCGCAGTGCATAATGACGGATCGTTAGTAAATAAAGTTCCATTATATTCAACAGAAAATCTCCTAGACGCCACATTTAAAAAAGCATTTTTTAGCAAGGGAAAGACTAACGGTAAGGAAATAGACCTTTGGGAGACCGTACTTGACCGTACTTGATGTGGAGGATCGAGAAAAATGGCGCTGGGAGGTATATCCCTTTAAGCTGAACAAACCGGAAGCAATGCATTAAAAAGTGTTGGCTCCCTTTTTCAAAGGCAATCTAAAACATAAAATCAGTACTTTAGGAACGCCATGTTGGAATTAAAGATCTTCACCCCCAGCCCCGTAACCAGACGCACTGTTTTTTAAAGTCGCCAGTTGCGAGTTTCGATCGTATATCCTCTCGGTTTACAGTCCAGAGCCTTTATACCACTGGTCTGTGTTTGCTCGGGTGCCCAGGGAACCAGCAAAGCTTAAGACACTCTAACGCAACAGGAAACTAGATTTAAGATTTCACTCAATCTTAGTCTTGCCACTAGAAATTCGGGGACTTTGCAGCAAGTATCACATATGAGGCACTAGCGACAGTGTTGGTAGTGCTACTCGTAGTAGTTCAAGCTCCAAGTAGCTAGGTCGAACTTCCACCCCAACTGAAGATCTATAACCAGACTTATTTATGCGCGTCTGAACAATGGATTTCCATCAAGGATTCATGCAGACGGTAATGGGCCGCGTGCAACAAATATGGCGCTACTAGAGAAGATGGTTCATTCCTGACTTCCGGTATTAGTAGTGTTTGTGAAAATGTACTGATTGGGACCGTGGTGTGACGTCATATTCACCAATTCCGACAAAGTAGCCCGTACAGCCAATCAGTGTGCTGCAAGGAAGCACGTGACTACTGGATTTGCAAAAAAAACTGAGTTAAAAAAAGCAAAATCTCTCTGTTTACGTTGCTAGTGGACGAAAAAAAGCATTTACTTTCGTAAAAAAGCAAACTATAATAAACTGAGATTAAGTTTTTTTTAAATGAATTTCCGTTTATCGAGCAAGCCAACAGTCTCATTTTATAGATGTGCGCGTTTCTCGTGTAATATGACGTAATTAACACCAGCATGGCCGTCTCCTTACTGTAGATTGCCGTATCCTTCCCGCAACATGGCTGCCTCCTTCGTTTAATCCTTGGCCTCAACAGGAAGTAAGTTTGTTAAGCGAAAAGTGGCCTATTGGTGCTTCTTGGCCTACCAAATTACCGTTCTTCTTTGGTGTTTATGAGGGGAAAAAATACTCACGGTATTCTATCAATCCGTGGCAGGTAATAATATTCCAAATCGCTTTTAAACTCGTTATTGTAACTGATTTGGTACTAATATAGGTATGCGTCACCACGCCACAACACTGTTCAAAAATAAAATGCCACATGCGTCGCCGGTCTGTAGGTTACCAACCGCCGCCGATAATTCTGCCATTGTTTTGGACATGAAATCCAGAACGGAGTGTCGTACCAAAGTTTGAAATGAAAATAAAAATTAGCCAACAAATAACCAAATCGTCGTCGGTTACTTTTGTTTTTAATACTGAACAATCATCAAAATTCTTAAACATTCTATCACCAATGATTACCAATAATAAATACTTTCCATAAATGAAAGAGAAATTCAGCTTAACATCTGTATGCTTTACGGGAACGCCTTCGTCGCTGCCTTCTGAATACTTGCGCGCCAATTTAGGTGCCGCCGCCGCAAAACTAAAAACTTAATACATAAAGCAAACTAAATAAACTAGTAAACTAATAAACTTTAACTCCTGAACAAATGAGAATATAGGCATTGCGTTAATGCTAGACCAAATCTAGATCACGTACGTGAATGATCACATAAAAGCTGATTTTTTTTGCGATGAAATTAGACCTAAACCCACTCCCTGACAGAACTAGTAAGATTCGAAAAAGGTATGAATTATAACTTTGTTACGGCCTACTCGCTTTTTTATGAAATTACTTCTACAGCTCATGGGCGTTTAATAGTTGATTTACGGGACTAACGCAGCAACTGACTGTGGGATGGTTCCTTAATTTGGAAGCGTATAATTTTCCCATCCGTCAAACGAACCAAAAGTCCCAGTACAGTTTGGTTTGGTATTACGTTTTCGGCCTTTTAATTTGAAATTAACCATCAAAATTCAGCTCCAACCTCAAGTTAGACATGCTTCCCAAAGTCGGTCGTCCCGCACAAGAGTTTTCAGGCGAACCATTAAACCATCATTAACTGAACCACGCACTGGCAAGTCGTCATCTTTTGGAGATTGTGTCAAGAATTTGAGGAGATACGGCGTTAAAGGACAAATCTCCTTGGAGCTATAATTGCGAATCCATGAACCCTTTGCAGAAACTAATTGGCATAGCAAAACCGACAGCATGTTTACATTTTAGGTTATTTCTAGCGTCTAAGAGACCGCTCATTATTAATGGCCGGGGATGGGGGGGGGGGAGGCCGGGCTCGTGGAGTTTTTGCCCCCCCTCGGGGGGGGGGGGGGGGGCGGGGGTGTCATACATTTTTCAGGTCCTATCAAAGGGGCTGGTTAAAAAAAAATACTGGCCAAACTCGAATAAAATATCATTTTTGGACCTCAAAAATGGCACTTTAACAGTCAAGTATAGTACAAATATAGTTTTTTTTTTCAATAAACACTAGAAAAGCCTCGACTCCTGGTTTCATGGCTGCTTCTGTTTTTCAGATCCAGGCTACGTTACGGATGTGAGCATACAAACCGTGTTCGTCATGTACAAATTGGTCTAAAAAAAACTGACGACCCAACATTTTCTCAGTTCAATTTTTCTAGTTAGCACCGCTCAGAACCAGGATAGGACAGAAATCAAATCTAATGAAACGGGAAGATTTCTGCTCTCTCTTGGTACTGATGGATGCTAATTAGAAAAGTTGGACTTAGAAAATGTTGGGTCGTCAGTTTATGGGAACCACCCCTGTAATGTATGAAACTTGATACAAGATGGGTTTAAGGAACATCGGTATTTTGTAGAATATTTCTAACCCAAAGGTGTCTTTTTGCCAAAAACGAGGTACGTTTTCCTTACAATTAGTGGTAACTTATCGTTGCGGAGTGCTATTTACTTAATTTGGCTACAGCCCTAATCTTGGCTACAGGAAATCATCTGCAGTCTCAATAGGCATACGAAGAGTCCTTTTTTGGGGAGGGTCCCATTATTTTTTGACCTTGGTGGGGGAGGGGGGGTTAAGACTTTTGTTAGGGTTGGGGGGGGTCATCGAAAATTTGATGGTGGTTACATTTTCGTTTCCTCCGGCCCGCCTACCCCCCCCATCCCCCCCTCCGCCCATAAATAATGACTGGTGCCTAATTGCGAGATGATTGCGTAAATCGGCCTTAACTTTAGTTTCAGCAAGATTAGTTGTTTCAGTCCGCCGACAGGCAGATTGCTAGCTGTCTACGTAGTCACAAAACCTTCCTGAAACATCACAAATTATTCACCGAGCGTGATTTCGCCTTTCATCCGAATCTCCCGACCGACAGTCTGGCTGCGTTAAAAGGCGCCAAACGTCATGGTGGTCGTGATTTAAAATAATTTTTCTTGTCACTTTTCGGAAAACAGTTTGTTCCAAAAAAAGGGACTCTTTGCGTTTTGTCGATATGGAACGTCCTTGAGCTCCATTTCCTAATGGCTGCTCACTTAATCGTACTGGTCTTTGTTTCAGACTTGCAGGCACCATGGAATCATTGATTAGGTGAGATTACGATCCCTTCTCCCCCCCCCTCCCCCCTCCCCTCGTGTTCGAGCGAGTGATGCAGCAGTCGTGTTTGTTTTGTGGTGAGGTCAAAGAGTTTCGATCAATTGATTTCCCCCGCCCATTTATCTTTTTGGGATTTTTTATCGGAATATAACGAGGATGGATAATTTTAAAGCGCTTGTATAATCTAGACACACGCTAGTGTGCCGCACCATGTAAGGCGCCAGTGGCCAGCAGCAGTAATTATTAGCATTCACTTGTAGGACCTTGTAGTACAGTGACGCGATTCCATATCGTTGTCTAAGGGCTTGCGTTTATGAAACGACTGGCCGTTGCATTCTCGCAGCTGGAATTTCATCGCGATGGCAAAGGTGTCGTTGCCAAATCTAACATCGTTTGAGAATAAATGCTTGCAGTCTTATTAAATTAAATTGAATTAAATTAACACCGGAAGAAAGCAAGCTTATGTAACCGTTTCACAACAAAACTTGAACAAAAACATTTTAACACTGTGACAGATAGTTTAGAGCAGTGACATTTGCCGCCATATTGGCACCAGTATGGGTTTTGGAAGGCATAACTACAAGGTGCACTACATAAAAATGGAGGGAAAAACAACGGAGGAGCGGATTTCTTAGGCTTAAAATAACGTTGTTTTCTCCAACAAGAAAAATCGCGCGTTTTAGGTCTAAGAAATCACTCTTCACAGCATCGGCTTCAGTATGACGCCCTTCTGTTTCTCTGTGCAGTGCCCCTTGCAGCTAACCCATTAAGACTCCAGCATAGAGTTATATACAATAATACTTACGTCGTGTCATTGCTCTATAGTCTCTTCCAACTGCTGGTTGATGGCTCTGTCACAATTTCTGGAGTGCGTTCCTAGAATAAATTGCTCTCGCAGTGAAGCCAGATGCGAGACTGTGCAACAATGGTGCAGATTCGTGGGTTTGTCAACTTCATGCGATGTCCTCTGAGTTGTAATGACCGTTGAAAAAAAAAACTGCCAGGTGGACATGCAAAATCACTGTGCCAGACAGAATTTGACGAGTCTTGATAAGGTCACCGTTATCCAATAGGCTGCCAATGTGGGTCACGTGATCTCGGTTTAGTTATGACGATTATGAAAATCGCGGTGCAGCTGCGAATAGCGTTGTTCCACTTTTAATTTACCGCCATTTTCTTTATATTGCTCGAAGATTCTACGGTTCTGAATCTACGGATTGAAAAGGTGAAAAGGCGCCTTTAAACGCTCATCAACAAGGGTTGTCAGGTCAAGCCGTTTCAAACGTTCTTCGTAAGTCAAACCTTTCGGTGAAAAACGGTGCTTGGTGACGGCTCTATGAACGTGTTCCAACCTGTAAATATCACCATTAAAATGGGGTGACCATGCAGGCGTATACACAGTGCAAACCCGGTTTGGTCTCCAAATTTGGGACGGGACATTGACCTCCTTGAGCGCGTTCAATGTATAGGTTTACGAAAGGGTTAGCTGGTTTTCACGAAGTTTGCTATGGGGAGTGCTTTGGTAGGTGGGCCTGGAACTTCGTAAAATGAGATTTGATCTCATCTTAACATTTACGATTCTTCATGGGCTTATCTTTGCTGCTTTGCCGTTTTTTGACTACGTACCTTCGCACGCACTGGGATCACAAATGGAAACTCGCTGTCCCCGGCTTTGTCATCTTGAAAGTCGTCGACATTTTTTCTTCGGTCCGGGTCCTCCTAATTTGGAATGTCCTTCGTGCAGAGACGGAGCCGGATTTGGTGGGTTATTGCTTTTTAAACAACTTGAGTTCTTAAACGGCCGATTATGGCATGCACGTAAACACCGTCATTTTACTTTTAACCAGGAGCAGAGTATGTGGTCCCAAGCCCTTCTGTTACCCTTCCACTGTGTGGTAAATTATATTATCTATATACATATAATACGCTTAGGTTGGGCAAGCAAATTCATACAATGAATTCATACACTACAATGAAAGAGGGAGGGAGGTGGAGTGGGGGGGGGGGTTCAAAGGGAGGGGAAGCGGAGATGGGGCTATTCAGACCACACAATAGGGGAATCGGGGGGGGGGAGT
>JAHWFP010094208.1:0-18780 GCA_023313725.1 Lithobius niger | reverse complement strand
GGGGGGGGGGGGAATCGGACCATAGAATGACAGAATGTAAGGGGGCAGGCCGCAGGGGAATCCGGCGGAGGAGGCAGGGGACAGTCGGCGCCCTTTTTATTCCATATTGCCCCCTACAGTATTTCGCTCAGGTATGCGGGAACTGGCTAGACCGGCGTATGTTACGCCAGGGGCACAGCTTGTTATTATTATCATTATTCAAGTTTTGGTCGGATAAACGTCATATACAATCTTATTTGTATTTTCAAGTGTCCACGATTTGGACATAGACTTTAGAATAAAAAACGTTCCGAGTATCATTCTGTAATAATAATAAGATAAAGAATTCTCCTGCCGAAACTTTTACCAGTCGCTTCTAAACTCGGCTGGAGCTTGTAGCTAGGATCCGCCCCGGTAGCACAGTGGTTAGAGTTGTCTTTTCTTCTTTCTCATTATTAGTGTATTCTTACAAGGCCAGTCTTTAATGCAGATTGTTTGCTTTGTTTACACAAAAGTAGCAGTGTCAAGTTTGTCATTTAACCTCTTAACTAAAATCGGTGGGATTAATTTGGCGATTGGTAAGTTGATATCACTCCTTTGGAAGGATGAAGCATTCTCAACTTGGCGACCCTTACCAGGTTTGGCTTTTTTTTTTTGGTATCCATTTTTCCTTTCGAAAGCTTTTGATTTAGTCGAGGAATTTGAATCGACGGATGTCTGACTTGAAACGTTTGGGTAAAATAGACGTTTTCCCGTTTTTAAAATCAAGAACCACGCTAGTGCTCCGCACGTCAAGTTGAATTGTCAGTGACCAAAGAAATATTTGACTTGTTTGTCCGTGTTTCCAGCAAGATTTTACCTGGAAAAGTGCGGACGGCCAGTCAGTACCACTAGTCCGTTGTCCAGTCTAATAATAAAAAAATAGGTAAACGGCGTACGGATTTACTGTGGCGTGTAAGCGAGTTAAGCGAGCGATACCTGCTAGTATATTACATATAAGCTGTAAACGGTTTTTGGTGTATTGTTTTTGTATTTAGAGTGTTTAAAAGCCGTTTTTTAATGTAAAAGTGAAAATCGGCGTATTTGTTGCTTGTTTGTTTTATTCTTGTTAATTGTTTTCAGACGAAGCGTGTACTCTTTTTTACCTGCATTGCATGTTGTCTTAGCATCAAGCTTGTCATACCTTGTAAGTTTGTTGAGTACATTTTTTTTTTTAGTACGTGACTTGAATACGGACGGTTGTTAAAAAAAAAGTGGTTTTACTGGCTCGGAATTTTAAACAGTTCCAGGAAATCATATCTTTTTTATTGTTATTTTTTATTGACGTAAAAGTTGCCAAGATGAGTAATAATGAATATTAAAAATAAAAAAAAAATTAATATGTGACCTGTTTCATGACGATATTCGGACATAGGTTGCAAAAAAATTGGGATTTGAGTTCTTTATCTCGAGTCAGGGCGTCTGTTAATTGGATCGTGCGACTACAGTGCCTGGGTTAACGCCACGATCTTACGGAGCGGATGCAATACCGCAATATCCACTACGGAGCTAACGTCTAAAGGCAGTCGTTCAGCTACCTACAAGGGGCACTGGAGGGAAAAACATTGGCGTGATCAGTCGAGCCAATCTGCGAGAGCGGCTATCTTATGCTAAAAATGCTTGATGTTTTGAATGTGTTGGCAGCAGGGCGCCGCAGCTGCAGTAGAAACGGTGCATTTCAAACCTTCCAATCTGTACTCCATCCGGTGCTTGGCCGACTCCGGTAAAGCCAACATGGCGTCTGCTAACTTCCTGTTCTAGTCTGAATGAGCAGACTAGAGAGGTCAATCTTGCAATGCAATTATTTATTTATTTTAGTTACCACATTAACCAATTAAGCGCATAACAGACCACAGCAGCAATTTCAGATTAAAACAACAATTTGTAAAACCGGAAAAACATGGCGGCACTTATGGTGTATGCCGTTCTCGCCTCTACTCTCGGTGGAATGAGATTCGCGAGAGGTCAGTCTTACAATGTAATTATTTATTTATTTATTTTATTTACAAAATTGTTGTAACGCCCTATACAAAGATCATAACAGCAACTTTAGATTAAAACAACAATTACAAAAAAAAAGTGGAAACATGGCGACACTGATGGTGCACACCGTTCTCGCCTCTGCTCTCGCCTGAATGAGATTCGCGTGATACACATCCCATAATTCATCATTTCTGTCGTAATCGCTCCTGTGGTGTGCGACGAAGGCAACACATATATTAAAGGCAGGTTGCCAAAAATGTGAAAACACTGTATGTCCTAAAAACGATTGCAAACATCAATTTATAAAATCGAACAGCTGTTGGGAAATTAGTTCTAACTTTTACCTGCGGTAGGATAAATTTTTCAAACAGTATCACAATTTAAATGGATCTGTGTGCGTGTTTTACCGTACTCGTCGGGCTTAAGTTTCTCCAACACGTTTGAGTTACTGCAACTGAATTTGCACACCATGTTCCAGCTTAATGGCGGCTGCCATCCCATAGTCTCAAAGCGGAAGTATCACAGCTGAAACGCCTTAAATTGTGAATCTACTTGTCCGGTAAGCGCAGTTTTCCATATATCATGCTATTTGGCAGCCGCTGCAATTTTCAACAAGTAGAATATTTTCTTTTCTGATATGCAATCCTAATATGTTTCGCAGCGTATGGAATTAGACAATTATTGTGCGCGCAGCGTATCTTGAGTCCTGCAGGTATTTTATGAGCGGCTACATCTTCCTGGAGAGAGCAGCTTTAATCGACGGCCACCATTGTTTTTTGTAACCATCTAGGACATCAACAAGGTGCTCTGCTATCGAAAACATACAATCGATTATCTGTATTCGTTCTGTGGCGAACTCAAGATAGGCCGCGGACACTATAGCAGTTGGCCCTGACTGGCAAATTGTCAGCGTATGATTGTATTAAAAGACAGATCTATAAACTGGGAAATTAAAGGTACATCCCTCCAGGTTGGCTTTCCTGTATGGCTCAGTTTTTGCAATATTGCTTCAGATGCGTGTAAATGTTGAAAAAGCGTTCGTTTTCCTATTTTTTTTCTCCCGTGAGAAACAGTTTTGTTAGATTCACTCTAACCTATGGAAATGTTGTATAAGCTGTTTCGCTCAGGATGCTCGAATATAATGAGGAGGTATGTTCTTTTAACACTGGAAAAAACGAATTTAGACAAATAAAATCGGCCGAACAGCAAAATAAAAATAAAAAAAAGGCGAAAGCAAACACAAGGACTTACTTTACTTCATGTACGTTTGCACTGCGGTGCCGTGCAGGCTTTGCAGCAAATAAATAAATACAATGGTAACAGTAAACAGTTAAACAGGAAAAATTGAATTTTTCTTTTTTTCTTTTTTAGGTGTACATGATTTTGATCGTAAATTCTTTTTTTTTTCGTTTTTCATTTTTTTCCCCTTTTTTAATCGGTGGTTTAAGAAAACAATATAGCCTACAGAACATGACGGTGTAGAGAACGATACAAGGGAGAAAACTAGTATATGGTACACAAAATCATGTACTAATTTCAAAGATATAGCCTAGCCTAGTAAAATACATTTGAAAAGTGTACAAAAAGTGCAATTAAGTAACCTATAAATATACATAGCCTATTTCGAAAAACAACAAGAAAAATATACCAATATTGACAAAATGATGACAATTATCTTTAGACGGGCAATTTTAGGGGCCCAGAAAGCAGTTGCAAAAAAAATAGAAAAACAAAATAAATACAACAACTGGCTACAGATGGCACATTTACACTTGGCCTACAAATGAATATGGTATTGCTCGATACAAACAGATAAAGTGAGTTTTTAAATAAGTTGAAATTTGGGGCCTCCACCACGTGTTGGGGTAATTCGTTCCAATAAGAAATAATTCGGTATGAATAAAAGCCTCTGGTTTGATTTTTATGAATTATTGGTTTAAGAAGTTTCCGTGAGTGACCTCACGGACTTAAAAAAAGAGAACCGAATCAAAGAGACTTAAAAAGAGGCTTAAAAAAGAGAACCGAATCAAAGTGAGAAAGATTGAGCAGCCTGCACGGTAGGTGTACGAGCAATCTTTGACGGTTCCTGTAGCTTTTTCCTTTGATAAATTGCATCCCAATCTTGTGTTACTCGTTGCTAACGGTTTTTTTTAGTCACGTGTTTTGCTCTATCTCATTGTTCTTGTATTGTTTGTTTAAAATGGCGATCATTAGAAAATGCTCCCAGATTGGGTTCGCGCTCCCTAAAAACAAACAAACGACATCATAAAATGCGACGGACTGAAGAAAATGAGATAAGTTAGCTGGGATGATAGTTTCCCTAAGTTGCTAGCTAGGAACCTAAAACTTGTTAATCGTCACTTCCGGTGAGATAGGCGATTACAGAGCACTAAGCATTGGTATTTACGTTTCTGACAACGCGCTGTTCTTGTTATAGTTTTTTAGTATGATGACTTCTTGTGATAATGATTTCAAACGAAAACTTAATGTTGGCCTTGTAGCTATCGTTTTTACGTGGCGTATGAAAAACTCCGTGGGGTATGAAAAACCATAAACCTTTCCGTCTATAACACCTTGAATCATTTCAAACGTCAAGCCAATGATACTAAAGGTATAGCCACATTCCTAGCACGACTCGAGCTGTTTGATAGTTATTAGCTGTCGAGCATTGAGTGTTAAAACATCCAAATCATAAATATTTACGATTAAATTGTATTCATTTAATAATAATCCTATTTGTATTCGTTGAGCGTGTTTAATTAGACATTTATGGCTTTTCCCAAACAAGAGTTACAGCGCTGGTCCGTTGCATATTTACGACTAACTGTCTGGTTCGTGCAAATTCGTCGTCTGCGCTCCGTTAAAAAGGACAGTGCTGTTTCCAAAACACAATTCCAGCTACCGGCTTTGACCTTTACGCTGTAAATTTAGGGTGTAATAGTCAACAAATTTATGACACGAAGGTCATAAGATTTTTATTTTTATTTCCAGGTTACGTGCCGTAGCTGATTTCGACATGACTACGTAGAGACTAAGGTAAGCTTAACTGACTGCATGAAATTTTAATTGCTGAATTCAGATTATAACAGGAGTGAATAAATGTCCGTCTGGGAAAGAAGCAGCAGGTTTCAGCTCCTAGCTCCAAGCCATTTGATTTAACATCGCAGAAACCTTATTTTACCGAAGTAATGCTAAGAAGAGGCGTTAACTTCCTGGCACTCTCAAGAACTGGCGTAGAGTCGGGAGGCAATGACGTCACCAACTGTGGCATCCTGGTAATCTCACCCGTTTAAGCACTAAGGCCGTAAATAGCTCTGTTGCATTGAGTGATCTGACCCAATAGTAGACGGCCCCTATTTCAACTTTTTAGGTTGCCTTATATCCAGAGGAGCAGAGGTACAAACACCCACACACCCACATCGTACGTTTTTAATGATGTAAATTGGTTTAAGTTGGTTGAAAGGTCTTTGTACTATGGTTTTCTTGTACAGTTCTTTTCATGTTTTTATTTTTATAGTATTTAAAGGTACATTCCTCCCAACGCCATTTTTCCCGATCCTCCACATCATGGATGACCCCAAAGTTTTATTTACTTACCGCTAGTCAATTCTTTGCTGAAAATGCGCTTTAAAATGTGGCATCTAGGAGATTTTCTGTTGAATATTGGGAACAAATTTAATGGCATTTACTGTAACTACCACGTTTCATCTGTGTGTCTGCATGTACTAATTTTTAATCGTTTGCTAATAATTACCACGAGATCAAAAATCTGAAAGACTAATGCGGTAAAAATTACAATTATTTACGCCAATAGATCGCCGAAAAAATTCATTAGATACTTACTAGCTTAAAAAATTATAAAGTGTGATGTTAAAATAAGAAAATTTTCCGGTTTGTGACGGCACAATTTTTGTGTTTATGCTGTTTCGTCTACTATGCCGATGGCACGAGGAATTGAGAAGTTTCAGCACTTTTTGCAGATAATATAAAGAAACAGCCAGTATCGTGCACAAAATTTACAACACTACGTTTCGAGAGGACAACCTCCCGTCTTCAGGTTAAAATAAACACTAAAATATTTTAAAATTCATGGCAGTATTTGCCGAGTCACCAAGTCTAAAAAACACAAACCATTCAGGCATGGTCAGGCCCAAAATTTTAAAATTTTAAAAATATAAAACATACCAAATGAAACACCATGTTACATGATGGGCGCCCGGAAGTGGAGGAACGCAGCTACTATCACAGTCGGCCTTGTATTACTATGCCGAGTCATCGCACCGTAACATGAGCGGATGGCGATCTGCGCGTGGCTGTTATATGGCAAGCAGAATGTACCTTTAAGGAAAAGCCAGTTATTGTCACACAATATTCTCCTTTAGGTAAATTCTAACAGACAAAAATAGATCCCAGACCCTCATTTATCATCGCACTAAGGCGTTAGCCACTGGATGTCAAAGTTTTTGAATGCATTTAAGTTTTGTAATTGTTTAACGCTTGAGCGAACAACCGTTACAAAAAAGAAAGGAAAGTCGTCAGATCTGCTTTCGGTTTTCAACTTTAAATTCCGACTCAGCCGATTGTTATTATTACGGGGCGTTCGTCGGCTCTACAAGTAGAATTTGATCTTGTCAACAAGCTGTGTTATTGTGTAATAATTACCATGATCCTCTTCTCCTGCCCCCATCTTCCCCCCTTCCCACTCTTGGCGCGTTCCATTCTGCCATAGGAAAAGAAACATGCGGGCGCCATTTTTGTGGTTGCAGCTTTTAAAGCCATTTATGCCGGCATGAAGGAAGCTGTTGAGAAGTTTTCAGTGTTTAACACCGTTAATTCCTCTTTTGTGAAGCCTTGATTTGTGAAATCACGTTACGATGGCAATGGCAAGTCTCCACACCGATACGCATAAATGAAACACAGTAGTGTTATTGTCGAACCTAATTCTTCCTAGTTAGCTGCTACTAACTTAAATAAAACGGTAGGGAAATATTAGGCTTAGAAACTGAAAATTAGACTTCAAATCACGTTGCCACGGCAATGACAAGTCTCCACACCGTGTTGCATAGGTACTATCTAGCCCAATTCTCCATTACCTACCACTTACGAAATTAAAACGGCGTGTAAAAATTAGGCATAAAATTTAACACAAATTAAGACACTGGAGTTACTGTAATTCCGGGTCCCACAGAGGGGTCAGTACTTAAGAAAATCCCGGAATTAATGTGACTTCGTGTCAATACAGGTCGGACGAACGTCTTGACAAGCACAAATAACTAAATATGATCAAGCACAACAGTAGCCTACACAGTAGCTGAAGAGTCGAAGTCGCACCTAACTGTATTGAGACTAAACTAGCGCTGAAAGATCATGAATGAGTGGTGTCCCTCAGTTTAAATACCCATTGGTCCCCCACTCATTCCGTATTTAACCCATGCAATAAATCTTCTATTCTGAAGAATCTCAAGTAGTATTCTAATGAAGTTACATCCCTTTTAACCCTCTCATACGGCTCACCGGGAGTCGGCATGATGTAATCATGTCGGATTCCACTGAACTGCAATTTACCCCAACTTGGGGAAGGGGCAACAGGTGAGAACCGGTCGGTCCGTCCCTAAGCAAATCCCTGACGAAATACATTTAGAATAATAGGCCTATACACCCCTGTATAGCGCCCTACAGATACAGCTAAACCATGCGCAATGGCTGTTTGCCGTGACGTCACCATGAGTTTGCCATGAGTTTGTTTGGCTGTTTGCCAATGACGAACGAGAACAACGGCTGTTTGGCCGTCTGATTGGACTAGCCCAGTCACGTGATATTGACCAAGGGTCCCTCCCCCCCCCCCCCCACCCAAATCCCGTTAGAAAATAGCTTCTTTACGTCTTTGAGCACTGAAGTCGAAGTCTAGCCGTGTCCCATTTATTCAAGGGTTAACATGACATAGACAACATTTAAAGCAACAACAAATAACACACCTATAAAAAAAAATGAACCAACAAAGACATGCAGTTTACAACAATTAACAAACCACATGAAAAGCAAAATGCAGAACAACTTAAATATCAGACTTTGTGTAAAAATTTTTTTTCAATTTTCTAATCGCATGCACAACACTCATTAGTTTCAGATTTTCAAAATAATCAAATGTTATGAACCCGCAATTCCAACTAAAAGTTAAATATGAAACAGAAACCAAAAGTCAATTTTCACATACATGGAAATGTTGAAATATTTACAACAAAACACACACAATCATGAAAACACAACAAAGGATGGGAACACAAATTTGTTTAATTCCCTACCGCATTTTGTGTAAATTCGCCCTAATAAACGATGTTCAAAACAAAATGTTTAAATGAAGAAGATTCGAACGCATCCCACAAAACATTGTTCGTCCAGCTGGTTGGATAAAACAGAAGTCGTGCAGTTCAATCAGTTGTGCAGTTCTGAGAATGCTGCGAAGAAATGCAGAATGGGTGTAGGTTTGCGCAAAGATTGGATATTTAGGGTATAGGAAAATATGGACGACCTGCAACACCACAAATTCCATTAAACTTAATAACTGCGGAAACTCCAATATAGAATTCCACAGAAACCAAAACAATTAATACTCTAAAATGAAATGCAAAGAAAAACCAAATCAAGGAACACATTACTAATCAAAATCCATTATAAACATTAAACGTAAAATATCAAAATCATAACACAATTTAAAAATCATGTAATAGGAATCCCAACAAAAAACAAAGAAACATTCAAACAATCAAACGGTTTCTTTCCAGAGAAGAAAAATGGGTCATTGTCCGTTTTAGGGTGTCTTTGACTGACCTAAAGTATTCATGTTACATACACAGCCGTATTTACATAACTTCTTTTCCAAAATGAAAAAAACCGAATGATAAATCGTGCGAGGATAAAATTTACAATAAAATGAAATAATAAAAAACTGGTGCATCTTCATGCTTATAAGGTACTTACAGAGAAGCATCAGATCCATTGGAGAAACAAGCCAGCTGGTTGGCATCTGATCCATTGCAGAAAAAGCCAGCCAGCCCGCGTCAGGTCCGTTGCAGAAACAAGCCAGCCACCGGCATCTGGTCCGTTGCAGAAACAAGCCAGCCGGCCGGTATCTGGTCCGTTGCAGAAACAAGCCAGCCGGCCAGCATCAGGTCCGTTACAGAAACAAGCAAGCCAGCCAGCATCTGGTCTGTTGCAGAAACAAGCCAGCCGGCATCGGGTCCGTTGCAGAAACAAGCCAGCCAGCCCGCGTCAAGTCCAGTGCAGAAACAAGCCAGCCGGTCGGCATCAGATACGTTGCAGAAACTAGCCAGCAGGCCGGCATCAGGTCCGTTGCAGAAACAAAGCCAGCCGGCCCGTACATTGCACATAAAACGGCAGCACAAACAGGAGCATAAGTTGATGCATAAGTCGAAGCACAAAAAATCACCTCTCAGCATCCGCTGATTTTTGAATGACACAGGAAAGCAACACCACCCATTTTGCACTTATTAATCATCTTGCAACCCACACTTGAGCATTACGTTCTTGAAACCTACACATTTCTTCAGCCGACGGAAAAATAAAAATGGCAATATGCACATTCCTATTTGAAGAATCCACAGTCCTGTTGGCCGTAGAAGAAGAGAAAGGAGAAGGGCGTGGGTCCGCGTCCTGTGGCCGAGAAGCAGGAATCCCCTCAATGAAACTATTCCCGTTGTAGTGGCATGAAGCAGAATGCCTCTCGTCTGAAACGACCTGCCTTGCCAATTCCTGTTGCTGGTCGTGGGAGTTTAGTACGGTGTGACATACTGGACCATGACAAATAGAAATAGGCAGTGGCCAGTCTGGAATTGGAGTGGCGAGGGCACCTACAATCATTAAGCCATTGCCTACAACCGAAAAATCCACCGTCGATAGAGGTGGACCCAAAAAGCCGTGGAAGGGCACCAGTACCTAGGTGGGAACCACTCGGCAATGCAGGCACACCTTGATGTATGAAGGGCCATGTCGAGGCAAATTTGATGCCGAGCACCGAAATGACGACCGCGGGGAATTAAAAGCCCTCTCCATGGAAGACTGATGGCGTGCTGCCGACGGTGACCAATTCTGCAAGGATCGACGATTCTCCATGACAATATACTGCAAAAATCACAGTCCTCACAGCATACTGCAATACTACACAGCGCAGATAAATCCTACAACTGTACACACACCAACCAAACTGCGGCAACACGGCACCAGCAAACCTTGTTGACCAACACTCAACACAGTCAACCGCCGCACGAAAACGCCTCGATCATACTAAGATGTCGACGTCTGCAACAGAAAGTCCATGCATCCAAATTTCCATAAAAATTACCAACGGCGATGACCAGTTCAATACAGATCTTCCCGAGGTGAAGGGACGTGTTTCAAAATCAAAAGAATTGTTTTAATCCCTAATTCTCAAGTAAAGCAAACACGTGTTCCAATCGGATTCCGCCGGAAAGTGGTTTGTTAAGTTCTGCCCCCCCCCCCCCCCCCCCGGGGGGCGGGTGGGGGGGGGGGGGGGCAAAAGAAGAAAGGAAGACGTTTCGTAAACGGCGTAGAGGTGTTAAAGGGACACAAGGCCATATCACAGCCACGCGCAGATCGCCATCCGCACGTTTATTACTGCCAAGGTCAACTGAGACAGTAGCTGCGTTCTCCGCAGCGACGAACGCAGCTACTATCTCAGTTGGCTTTGGGAGTGGTACACGAAAAAGCATCAACTTAAAGATTGTGCCATCACAAACCGGAATGATTTTCGTATTTTAAAATCACACACTATAATGTTTTAGGCTGGTATATTATAATTTTTCTTCGGCGATCTATTGGCATAATTCATATTAATTTGTACCGCATTAGTCTTTTAGATTTTTGATCTCATAGTAATTATTAGCAAACGATTAAAATTAGTACATGTTCACATACAGATGAAGCTTCAAGGTCATTGTAGGTGCGCAAAGCATCATGTACGTGTAGGATACAGTAAATAAAATTCCACAATCTCCTAGACGCCAAATTTTAAAACGAATTTTTAGCAAGGGATTGACTAACGGTAAGTAAATAGACCTTTGGGGCCGTACTTGATGTGGAGGAACGAGAAAAATGGCGCAGGGAGGAATGTACTTTTAACAAATGGCTTGTTTTCTCTTGCGAATACAGTGATTGATATGGCTACTAATTATCTAACACGTGTGTGTGTGTGTGAATAATTACTCCTCCTAAGAATATAATCCAAAAACCCAAATGATTTCTTGGCAGCGGTTCCACGACGCATATCCAACCGTACTAAAAATTCTTTTATCGGTTTCATTTTTAAACTGTAAGTTTAATTAGAACACTAGTGAACAGAATCAACACTAAAAATATTCAGCACCGTTTGGCAGTTTTATGACACGGGAGGCCTCCAAACCATTTAGTCTCGGCGGTTTGAATATTGATTTTTCCGACGGGCGACGGCAACGTTGCCACACGGCAAAACTGATATGGATGAAATAACTAGATAGCACAGTCATTGGCCAAAAGTAGTTTTATGAATTCGTTCCCCCTCCCCCTTCCCCTGAAAAAAACAAGTGTCATACAGTAGAAGTTGTTTTAAATATTTATCTTCCCCCTCCCTCCAAAAAAAGTACGAAGCATAAAAGTCATGAACGATTGTCCAAACAAGTAGCCCAAGTCTACGCTAATTTCGCATGCCGACATGACTATACAAACTTGTTATCCAGTTCGTACATACGAGATCAGTGGCGCCGCATGCCTATGTCAAGGAAGTTGCCAGTCATTGGACGGTTGGTGGTGACGTCAGCCGCTGTCGAAGCTACATAGTTCCCAGTCATAGGTCGTGGATGGTTGACGTCAGTCGGCTGAAGAAAAAATAACGAACGCCATTCGTTTGCAACAAACAAAAATCGTTGATTATTCCGACGGATTCGACCCATTTTCGAACTTAGACCTAGAAATTTACCATAAAGTCTGTGTGGAAAATTTTGACAGAAATCCGATAATTCGTTCAAACGCTATAACCGAACACACAGACAAACACCCAGATAGAAAGACATCCAAACAGACAGACAGACACCCAGACAAACCGTTCGCATAAGAGTCTAAATCGACTCTATAATAATTAACTTTATAGCAGCACGTGAAAGTACACGTGATCAAAAATATCCGGGGATAAAAATAGATTGTGCCACAAAGGGCGAAGTTTAGGCGCTGGGCCCAGTCTTACACCTAACCCCATACATCATGTAATTACAATGTCCGCAGACAGTAGCAAAAACTAAAGTAAACAAGAAGATGGGGGTGTACTGGGGGTTGGGGGGGGGGGAGACGGGGGAAAAAGAAAGAGAAGGAAAGAAAAGAGCGGGAGAGGGATGGTGACCAAGTTATGAGTTAAACAAGTGACGGAATAATTGAGCTTTGAAAGTTCCAACGGTAGGACAAGTTTTAATGGCTTCGGGCAAATCATTACACAACTTCATGCTCTGAAATGGAGAACAGGCGCCTTTAAATGGCGAAGGAGAAACTGGGGGAAGTCAAGGGCGGAGCTAGACAAGTTAGCCGAGTTTACGAATTTTATTTTCCTATTCTTTTGCGAATACAACGTATGTAATCTGTAATAAAGGCTCGGCAGTGATTCTTGCGTTGTCCGGGGGGGGGGGGGGGTAATAAACAGCTTCAAGTTAAATATTAGCCGATAAATAAGTTTAAATCTTCTTAATCTAGTGACTTAGCGTGATGGCGTTTTCCACATTACGTTGACGTGAATAATGGTGGCGCTGGTGAAGATCAGCATCTTTAGTGGATTTAGTCGATGGATTTAGCGGAATAAGAACGCTTCTAAGAGTCGACGCCGATGCTCCGACAGTGATGGGCCATCGGGGAATCGGAAGATTAATTGCGGGTTTTGGAAGAACTGTGCTGTGGTGATCTGTGGTCTATGTTTTAGGACAGTTTTATTTTTGTTTTCATTGTCGTAGCACTCATTTGACACGCTTTTTTTTTGTTATATGGCGTGATCTCGTCTCGTTGCAATGCTTTGAAACGAGAACCGTACGAGAAGACCACCTTTCTACGGAAATCAAACTGATGTGCGATTCGTGTCTGACGATTGGATGGAGAGGTGGTGTTGCAGTTAATTGCCGCGCCGAAAAACACCTGCGCAGCTTGAACTTTTTTGTTCTAACACCGATCCATTTAACAAAAAAAAAAAAAAAAACAGAAAAAAAAAACAGGTGTAGCAAACGATGACAGCGGGAGATATTTCTTAAGCCTCTTAGGATTTGCGGATGAAAAAAAAGACGCTTTTCATTGCGCAGCCACTACAGTTGACGAAAATTATTGCTGTGAGGATGGAGTGGCGCATCCCGAGGGACCGGGGGTGTAAGGGTTGCAATTAAGAATAAAATTTAGAAAAAAATAGACGAACAAACAAGGCACAGTGGCGTAAATTACGTGTGGAGGGGGGGGGGGGGAGAGGCAGGGGGGCCCTACTACCTCCCAAGAACGTGCCGAGGGGGTGTAAAAGGCCTGTACCGAGGATGCGCTAAGCATGGTGTTTGTACAGTCTAGATTATACGTATATGCGTTCATCCACTGGCTTTATAATCTTTTTTTGTTCTTGAAAAAAGTGGACGTACATTTTCTGGCAATAGCATCATCAACTTTTCTTGTTTTCTCAACTACGAATTATTATTCTTCCTCGCCATTCGTGTGATGTTGCAAGAATATCAGTAAATACGTTATGATGTCATTGTTTGAAATATGCGGCAGGAAGGGGGGGGGGGAGGGGGCACTTAAGAGCTGAAGCCAGCTCCACTGAAAAAAATATTTCGTAACAAAAAAACAAACGTATCAGCTAAGTATTTTAAAACATCCCCCAATATGCAGTCTTTCTTGCGCATGCTACTGGCTGAAGGTGGTGTAAAAATTTGTGATTTGTCCTCTTCCCTCAGTCCCTCCCCCCCAGAAAAATATTTGTTTGCGCCACTGCACTCGCAGTGTTGTTTTTAAGCTGGTCTCAGGTGGATGTATCGTATTTAATTTTAAATTATACGTGGACCATGGATCAACAGTAGGCGTAGGTGAAGTAAGGCTCACTTACAGCTCTGAGTGAGCTTACGCAACGACTCGCCTTTACATTCTCGGAGCTAGAAACCATTAAATTCCAACATGGCGGCGGTTTTAGCTCTGCCGGCTCGTAATGAAAACAGTCAGTAGTCTGCGTTCAGAAACGACTGGGAAAATTGGTTCATCAGGAGGAATTCTTTATCTTATTGTCACGGATTGTAAGACTGCAAGCATTTCCTCAAACGATGTTGGATTTAGCTAATCCAGGTAGTGTTGTTGCCATGGCAACGGCACCTTTGCCATCGCGGTTAAATTCTAGCTGCGAGAATGCCAAAAGCGAGTCGTTGTGGCGTAAACGCGCCGTTAAGAATCAAATAGTTGGTTTGGAGTGATCTAGTCTCGTAGGCATAGCGTAGTTGTCACAGGTGTTTGTTTGGGCGGAAGTTGTATTGTGTCCCAACAACGGTTGACGTGAGTGAGTGAAAAATGGATTGCTAACGCCTTAAAGGTTACGTGAAATAGCTGACAAACCTTTCCTCATAAAGCCAGCTTTGGGTCGTTCACTTGGTATAGTACTCCATCACTGACATTTTGTGTCCGGGGTAACCAGGGGGATTTATTCAGATCCTACCGACAGGTGTTTGCCAGCAAGCTAGTCCGTACAAACTGGAGCCGATCGATTCACAGTTAACAACGTTTAAGTGGGTGAGTCATGGATCGTCTTAATTTTTTTTTTATTAATAATGTCTAACATCATATTTGCTAGGGGGGGGGGGGGAAACTGAGCAGCTGCTGAGGAAGATAAGCAAAGGCAAAAGGAGCATAACAATGAAAATAACAATTACAATAACAATGCAGGAACAATGATGGGGAGAAAAAGAGCTGCAGGAGCGAAACGAGCAAAGCATTGTAGAAACCTAACAGTGGCCACAAAAGACGATAGGAAAACAATAGCTTCAATAGATGCTGGCTGTTAAAGCAGAGTTGAATAGTTTCAAAGTTGGTTGAGTAACAATCACTACATGCGTGTTCGTTGTTGCAGGCTTATCGCTTGCTTTAACGGTAACGAAGATAAGGTTTGGAAAGGGTTCCAATTATAATAACAACGCAAACAGAATTCAAAGTGTAACAAAAAAAACAAACGAAAGGCACAACAAAAGAAGGGTTGAATTGGGGTGCACAATACATGTTCCGCACGAGAGACGAGTTGGGGAAGAGATGCGGAGGAGATTGGGGAGGAGCGGGCGATGACAGTCGAGGAAAGGTGAAGAGGGTGGAGAACGGGGGAGAAAGGGATGGGAGGGGGGAAGAGGGGGAAAAGTGGTTAGGGGAGAGAAAGTGGGAAGGAGACGGGAGAAGAAAGGGGGAGGGTGGAAAAACGGAAATTGTCTAATTAACGTCCTTTTCAACTGCTATAGCTTAAAAAGAAGCCACGTCACTTCAGAAAATTCAATTCAATTTTTATTAAGAGAGAATATAAGCCCCAACGCTATGCTCTCTACTCTACACCTTAACTAGCTTACACTACCCACGCCCAACACAACTGCCACACAGGCCACTTCAGAAAACAACGGGCTTCCAACAATGCGTTCAACGTGACTAGGCACAGACAACTGTTTGGCCCACAACAAGGAAAATTACTTGAAGATATAGATGCAGTATTCACAAAGAATGTCGATTTCAAAGAAGTTCTGAAAAGTAAAATTTATGTTAGAAAATACGGATGCAGTTTTCAGAAAAAAATTTTGTTTTTACAGAAATATTTACAAAGTAGATTTGTTGTTGTACAATTTCTGTCTGGTAAATTAAGGGGATTTAGGGGGAAATCTAAGCGTAAAAGTGGGAAAGACTTGCGTTGATTTCTGCATTTGTAATGCTACGCAGTTAGTGGAGTCCGTAGCGGGCATATCCACTAGTAAAAATAGTTTTATTACCAAAGATGGATTGATGGTTTTAAGTTCATTTCGAAACTTGTGAAAAAGCGAGGCATACAAAATTTACTGTCAACCCGTCAATAATTTATACAGTTGCAACCAATAAAATTATAAATTATAACGTATAGGAAACAACGAATACCTAACTACAGCCTACGGGAAAAGTCAATATTAAAAAATATCGCTTCACAAACAAAACATAAACGACCCAAGTATACGGTAGATAAAATATAGTAACTGTAAAACATCAACTAAGAATTAAATCAATAATAATCAAACCAGCACACAACTTAAATACAAAAGCATTATAATGTTGCATAAAAATTAACCAATTGTCTTCCTTAATTTCACATGCTTGTTTAAAAAATTTCTTTTTATTATTTTCGTTCTAATTTGATTCCTGCTACTAAATTTTAATAAGTTGGTGGACAACTTATTAATTAGAGTTGGGATTACACATTTGACCATTATCATTGATTACCTGAGGGACGTTTTATTTGTAGATGAATTTTCGTAAAAATTCTGCTTTTCTAGCGGTGACATTCTTAAAATCAGCCTTTTAAAGTAATCTTCATAAATGGTTACAAAGTCTTTTAAGTTGTTTCTTCAGTATTTTTTTTTTACGAAACGTATTTTCTGTATTAGAGTTTGGGTTAGTTAGAAATAATGTTTTTACAACTTTATTTTGAACTTTTTGAAGTTTAAGTCGAGTTTCCTTTATATCATACACTTCAATACCATATGCTCAAAATACTTTCAATCTCTATGCGTAATATAAATTTAGTTTGGTTTTATTATCAAGAATAAACTTATCCTGTTAAGACTTGGCATAATTCTACGTAATCCACATATTCTACATAATAAGATCGTAGAAATTAAGAACAGAGAGAGTGAAGTTTTTAAGAACCTTTAAGAACCTAACAATCGCTTTAACAATCATTGCTACTCTGCAGCAATAAGATCTTTGTAAATGAAAACAAAACACTATGGAGGCATTGTCGGCAACTTATTTCTGCCTCTCCCAGACAAAAAAAATGACAGTGCCAGCTGGTTCAAGCATCATGGAACGATGCTTGAGTGCGCTAATTTTTAAAATGGTGCAACCTCTGATTTGAGTCGCAGGATGCGCTGATTGAGTGAGTGAAGCGAACGATGTCAGTCTTACAACGAGTGTTGTAAGACTGACATCATGAGTGTCATTAAGGAAGTAACATTATTAGCCAGCGAAAAATTATTTCATGCAACGATTGAGCACACCAATTTTTAAACAGTCCCTCCTGATTTGAGCCGCAGTATGCGCTGATTGAGTGAGCGAAGCGAACGAAAATCAGCGTTTGATAGACAGTGTGCGCAAAAATTTGTTTGTAGATACTTAATTTCGTGAAACATGGACGTGCATTTAATCAGTGGCGTAACTAGTGGGGGGGGGGAGGGCAAAGGGGCGATTTGCCCCCTCTGTGAGATTTTGAAAGCTTATTCGGCAAATTGGCCAAGTCACTTTTTCCATAGCTGAAAAATTATTTACCGTCAGATGGCTGCATTTTGAGGTCAAAGACGCAACTTTCATCCTAGCTAATTTGTACTTCTACTGTTTCTCCTTTAAATCACTAAAGTAACCAGGTAACAAATGGAGAAATAAGAAAATCGGTAAAGATAAACAGTAAGAATTACTAACTATGTATATTTTGCTTAAAATTCCCAACATTTCTAACAAAGTATCAGTGTTTAAAAAATAGCATCTGTATGAAAAACTGAAAGATTTACATTTACAACATTTTTTTATGTGTATAATGCAGTCAGTAAAACTGGTTTTATAAAAATGTTTCCAACGGCACTTTACAAGGCCAGAAAATGCCGGAAAATAGCAAAAATGCATCAGCTTCCGGGGCTCTTATTCGGTTCTTCCTCCACAGCATTCGGCTAAATGCCTATTGTTGCCCCCTCAGTACAAAACCCTAGTTACGCCACTGCGCTTAAATGACCTAACAGTACCAGTGTACCAAACAGTGCTTCCAGCACGGGCCGTGCATAGCGCAGGCATCCATTAGTTAAAATTATAATACTTTTAATCTGTGTTTTGTAACTTCATTTTCCGCCCATAACTATTCCTCCACATATTAACTATACGCCTCATGGATCCGATGTAAACCGTTTGTAATGACGGACGTCGTTCAGCACTCGAACCTCGAAGGATGAATAGACTAGTTGGCTTATATCCAAGTGGTGTTTTGACCTCAGATGTTCCAGACACTCGTTATCTTGGCACTGCAGCCGGTATTCCAGCTTGCAATAAACTATATGAAAAACCCACGAAGCGTATTTTCAACCATGCAATGTGTTTAATACTACTCCCCTTTTCATTGGCGTGTTTCGCTAGGCTGGATTTTCCTGTTGTAAAAATTGTCACTTACGTATGTCCAATTGTGTTTTTATTATCATTAAAGAGCAATTTAGACGATGTACATGTTTTCATTACGATAAACCCGCCTTTTTTCGTACTGCTAAACAAGATACGAGAAAGTTGTGTAAGCATTTTTGCTCACATTCGGAATAGTTAAACGGCAAATACATCCATTTTGACATGCATGCTTTACTTTTGGATCATTTACACAATAACTAAACACAAGAATTGCGGTACCTCCGATACAACAATTTAATTAATGCATCACCAAAACACGACATGGAGACTGCCATTGTTTTGCTGGAACGCTCAGAAATTAATGCCAACTGATGTCACTCTTCGATTTCGACT
>JAHWFP010094204.1:0-15255 GCA_023313725.1 Lithobius niger | reverse complement strand
ACTTTCGGTTTTTTTCTTCAGGACTCACTTAGGCCCTTTTTAGGCTTTCCCTAAAAAAGTGGGTAATTAACTGTCCAATGGCTAAGCCTGACCCTTAACTTCTGGGGTTTCCGTTAGGCTTATGCCGCTACTTAGGCCTAGTCTTTTAATCTTTCTAATTGGGGGATGTATTTTGACCTTAGGAGTTAGTTTTTCGTGTTTTGGGCGCTAAGCCTATTTTTAGGCCTATATCCTTTTTAGGCCTCTTTTAATTTCACTATTCAGTACACAATTTTTTCACTCGTATTCAATCCGTTAACACTAGGACCCCGTTAGTTGATTGGTTTGCCAAATGGGGTGTGCAATAGAAGAGATAGAGGAAAAGGTCCTTATGATGCGGAGAAGTCGTTTGATTTGAACTGGTGGTTGTCCTAGATAGGAGACAGCTATCGCTTGACAAATAGCATGGCATGTTCTTTAGATCCTGTTGTTTTAATCATACAAATGCCCAAGCAGTATATAGTGTACCCTTAAAAATTGACAAGCAGTCTATATGGGAGAGCCCAGACGGCGAGTGAAAACGAGAGTCCTCGACCACAGCAAGGGACACCAATGGACCAACAGTTCACAACTCTGAAACTGCCCACAATATTGAATGGGGAAAACAACAACCCTTCTGTGCTCAAACTCTCCGAGGGACACACACCGCCATGCACTAGAATCAATTTCAATAAACCCACACAAAGAAAACTATGTGCAACTCGTGAAACTCCAGCCACCCTCATATCCCGACGTGCTCCAACATGTCCACCCAGAACTGGGCCAGCGAATGAACAAGAAGTGGAACACATATCCCAGCAGGCCTTGTAAATATCAGTCAGTAAAACCATAACAACGCGACGGATCAAAAGTCCGATGTAACAGTCGGACCACACACACCTGATGAAGACGAACAAGTTGTGTATCCAAGTGAAATTCACTTTCGTTGAAAATTAGCTTGTCAACTACAACTAGGAATTTTGGAAAGAGCGTAATTATAAATCCATTTTGAAAAACTATTCAAATTATTCATTAAATACCACGGAGTAAACCATACATGGGGGAAGAGCTTTGTCTCCAGTTTGGTTGGACAAAATTGCGGCCTTGAATTATGGTTTTTAACATTTAATGCACTGAATGCAACGCATATTTGCTTCGAGATAAATAGGACGTAAACCCCTTTATACCAACTAATTACAGAAATAGTTGATAATGGCAGTCCATCACAAATATGCTTAGGCGAAAAAGCAATAACACTGAATATGCCTATTTTGAGTAACGTACCATGTACTCCATGCATATGCTTATTTCTCCATCACTGTAGAAAGCTCCATAGAAGCCAACGATGTGTGGCGAATTGCATTCGTGAAGAACTTTCAATTCACGAATGATCTGATTCCTAATGGCAGGTTTCACTTCCAGATGAATCAACTACAGGAAACAGAAATAAATAAAATAAGAATTTGTGCTGAGACCATCAGTACATTGCAGTACAGCACATCACCACTAGTTACAGACATTTAACCAAGCACGACTAGCTGGCATAATGACAAAGTTTATAATACAGTAGCAGTAATACTTTTAAAACAGAAATTCGAGCCATCTATACTTGTTTATTACAGCAAGTGGGACTTTTAAAAACACTCCTTAATTTTACAAATTTAAAGAAAAAATGGAAATTTCTGATAGTAACAATATACTAGTTGATTACAACTTCACTCTGACAATAATAAACAATCAAAATAAAGTCTCTGGTGTTTAAAAATGTTAAAATACAGAAAATGAGTAATTTCTACTAGTAGAAACTACTAATTACTACCAATTTCCGAGTAATTTCTACTAGTAAATTTAAAATGAGTAATTTACAGAAAATGAGTAATTTCTACAACAGCTGTGTTTTTTCGTTCTTACCTTCCTAGCCATAGTTAAGCCACTTGGCTTATGCCGAACCTTGGTCACGACTCCTCCATTACCAGCACCAAGTTCACCTAACTTTTCGCAATCATCTCCGTTCAGTTCACCAACTCTCTGCTTTTGAGTTAAAAAAGTTTCTAATCTTTTCCTTTGTTGTTCATCCAGTTCAAGTCCTTCAAGATCTTTGTGTAAAGATTCTAAGCTTGGATCACAAGATGATTTGCTGTAATTATATAATTTGTTTTGAATTAAAACACAGGGAGCAATTCAATGATAGGCCTAGTACTGTAATAAATTAGCCTACACTTAAAGTTACAGCCTGTAGCAGAATCAAAGTGAAACGTAACATGCGGCAGAAATGTTGACAAATTTTCGCCGTTTTGTCAATTTTTGACAGATTTGTCTCGATAACTTTCCTTGGCCAGATCAATACGTTTTTACAGCCCTGAAAAGTTATTCAAGAAAATCCAATAAACATAACAAAAACAGAGTGGCAGCAGACAATTTTTTTCCTACAATTATTGGGGTGCAGACAGTGGCTAGGCATTTTGTTATTGTGTGCGCTATAGTAAATGATTTTGTTTTCTAATTTTTTTAGTGTCCATCATACAAAATAAGACATAATTGGAAGTTCTAATGAAACACCCATCATTCACTTAGTAGCAAATCCTTCAATGTTGAATTACTGGAAGTGGTTTAATTCCACACGTACAAAATCAAACTTAGCCTATTTCTAACAATCACTTAAAAGATCAGATGAACAAGGAATTTAACGATACGCAAGCAAAAAAAAAGAAAACCTAAACCTTTACAAAATAGTCAATATCAAAATATGTAATAGCCTTTTAGAGCTGGGGAAAAACATATCAATTTGAATTTTTGGGGCAAATTTAAGCAGTCTCAAGAAGGCCAACAATAATTTTAAAAGTATACGGACAATCATTCTACACGATTACATTTTTTTTTTTTACAAATTAACATGACACTTGAACCGCATGGGACCAAATAAAAAAATCGTGGACATTACACAAAGTCAAAACTTTCAAGCAAATCCTTAGTACTCTCTGTATTTTGTGGATTTTTTTATTATTATTTATGTAGAAGTGAAAGCTGATGTACGCTAAATCCAAAGGTAACTTTTGAGTAATTCTAAAATGTTAAATCGCGCACAAACTGTATTGGGAATAGGCCGCTAATATTTTTTTTATGTCGGGGAAGTTAGCACTGCAGTAGATACAAAATTAAGCCTATTTTTACTGCATATAAACTATACATTTGAAGTGGAAAATATTCACCCATTTTAAGCTTATTTTCTCATAATAAGTTATTCTTCCCACAATATCTAAGCAAATTTTCTACAGTCTTTTGCTTTCTAGGGTTGGTGAGGCTGGCAAGAATATCTTTTACTGTGAAAATAAGCGGAAAATAGGTGAACATGAATATGAACTTTCAAAGTAAGCGATGCAACGTTTTAGTGGAAACTGACAATTGGCCTTTGAAAATACGTAAACACATTATACTGCGAGAGTTCAGAAAACCTAAGCACCAAAACAAATACGCACAATCTCACAACGGGCAGGAAATCAGTCAATTTTCCGCAAATTTTCGACAGTTTGCCTGAAGGATGATGAAATACGTCGCCCAACTGCTTTCGTTAGGCGTTATTTTGAGATTTTACTGCTGCTTTGAATCACATCAGTTCGTTTGTTTACCTTACGTGATTCAAAGCAGCAGTAAAACCTCAAAATAACGTCTGACGAAGACAGTTGGGAGACTTATTTCATCATCCTCCAGGCAAACTGTCGAAAATTTACGGAAAACTGACTGATTTCCTGCCCGTTGTGAGATTGTGATTATTTATTTTGGTGCTTTAACAATTGGCCTGACAGAATGTTGGTAGATCAATTGTAACTTTCAATAACTAGGGCCGTTGTCACTTCCACTGTCGACATAATGGGCTCGGCTTTCTTTGCTGTTTGGCTTGGTTTCCCCCCTTTCCGTCTATGCCCACTATTACTTCCTCAACGGCGCACTTTACTCAAAGCTCCAATTAATTTTACAGTTGGGTATAACAATCAACCAAACAAATTAATAAAGTAGCCTAAACATTTATTTTCAAATTCAGCATGCTGAAACATTCCGTTAAGTCGATATTTAAATCCATCAATTGCGTAAAGACGACCTTGGCGTAACAAGTGAGACAGACATGGATCTATTATTGTTGAATGGCTCTTGTAAATAAAACATACCTTTCAAAATTAGATATGGCTTCAGTTTAACAACTGAAATGGGACGGCTCTCTCATGCTACTGCATGCAAAGTGTGGACTGGATAGGCTAGCATTTACACCGACGGTCTAAGTTTGCATTGGGGTATGATCATAGAGGAGCTCCACTGCGAATGCAGTAGATTTAGTTCAATAAACGCAGAAACTTTAAGTTTACTAAACTTTCACTTAGCAGACAATGAGTGAAAGGGTGCGAGTACTCGAAACAAAAATCAATATACCACGTAGTACTAGGTCAACACAACTACAAAATTAAAACTAAGCACATGATTCAATTCAAGTAATTGGCGGAGCGAGCGAGCGAAGCGTAGCCTATAACGGACACCAAATTGAAAAATGTTGGTTGGTCTGTTGGTCCGTTGGTCGCACTTTTTTAGTCTGGGTGGAGCCCAAACGAAAAGTCGGATTGAAATGAAATTTTGCACAACGCTTTATACCCCCAAAGGTATTGCTGAGCCAAAATTTGACGTAAATCGAACAATTATTACTGAAGAAATTTTTAAATTTTCGAATTAATATCTAACACTCACCATTGTAAATTTGGAGTCGTGAATAGTTAAGGAATTTCGACGAAGCATACACCATGCTAATGGTAGTCAAGTGAACTTCAAAAAATACGGCAAATTAAATTTTAGTTGCTTCTTTCTAGCTACTAATCTTTTTTGACGTAACTCAATGAAATAATATCATTTGACCGTTGCATTTAACCACTACAGTAACAAACGCAACCACAAAAAACAAAAGGATTCCATTAACGACACACGTTAGTTCATTTGAAAAAAGAATGCTTTGGAGATTATTCAGTTCAACATGGCAACGAAAGTGGTGTTTACACTAGTGATGGGAATCCCGAATATGAAACCTGAAATCGTCGTATCAAGGCCAAGCGGTATTATAAACCGATCTTAACATCAGACGAAACACGAAAGCACGAAACACGAAACAATAATAAGCCCGCCTCTCTCAGTTTACGGTTTCCTGGTTGCCATGGTAACGTAAAGACTCGAAACCAAAACCGTGTTGCATCGCATGAAGGAATACTTAATCTCGTACCACCGTTGTTACCTGCTACTAACTAAACTAAATCGGAGGTAAATATTAGGCCTAAATGCTAAAAATTAGGCCTAAAACTAAGTCTAAAAGCAAACACATTTTTAACCTAAATTGTGATGGTTATTTCTTTCAGATTATATAACAGAGATCGCTGTTGCAGTCATAGAGTTTGGAAATAATGTATTATCTTGCAGTGCGTAATAGAGGTGTGCCAGCTCAACATTTTCGTTGGTGGCGGTGTCAAATCTTATACCAAAGCAGTATTGTGAACCTTTTGAATCTTCTGAGTATTGTTAAAAACTATCGTACTGATGATTGTTTGGCTTGCAGTTAAACGCCTTATTATTTTATAAGGGCTACATTTTGCACAGCAGTTTCTGTAAACAATGTAAGAATTATTGCCAGCGGGAGCTCAAACAGCGGTGGCCATACGTGCTGTTTTATTTTTACTCGGGGAGATGGCCTACGTCTTCAGTGTTGGGTGAGAAAAGAGGCCACAAATAACTAAACAAAAACTAAATGCTGGAGCAACCAAAAGCTTGTTAACGTCAATTTTACACGTAACAGACCTACATTAAAACAAAAGGCTAAAATAAGAAAAAGGCCAGCAAAGAACAGTAGTACGTCACACCAAAAGGCAAACTGCCCAACAAGGCCCATTAGGTGTTGCACCTATATTTTTAAGAATTATTAACAAATGTGGTATCGTCATTAAAATAAAAACTAAATATAAGTTTGAAATGATGATCCGTTCGCTCCGCCTACAATAGGCCCAAAGCCAGTTTCCTAGTTATAAAACTAAATTGAATCCATTAACTAAATAAAAAAAACTATTGCGGAATGTCTTGCCATTTTATTGAATTGACGTGGACTAGGCCTATCTCAGAAATGCACTAACTACCGCGAAATGCTGTCAAAAAGCTTAAATTTTATTCATATCATGTTTTATTCTTGGTAGTAGACAATGAGTGAAAGTGTATCATAGCTCTTCCAGTATTAGTACAAACCATCAATCCAACAATAGTAGTGCTGGAACCCGATAGCTCCTTACAAGCAATTTGTTGTGGATTTGAATAAATTTTTGGCAGAGCGAGCGAGCGAAGCGTAGCCTATAACGGACACCAAATTGCAAAATGTTGGTTGGTTGGTCCGTTGGTCTGTTGGTCCGTTGGTTGCACATTTTTAGTCTGGGTGGAGCCCAAACGAAAGATCGGATTGGAATGAAATTTGGTACAATGCTTGATACCCCAAACAGTATTGCTGAGCCAAAATTTGACGTAAATCGAACAATTATTACGGGAGAAATACAAATTTTCGAATTTATTTCTAACACTCACCATTGTAAATTTGGAATCGTGAATAGTTAAGGAATTCCGACGACGCATACACCATGCTAATGATAGTCAAGTGAACTTTGAAAAACACGGCAAATTAAATTTTGGTTGCTTCCTTCTAGCTAATAATCTTTTTCGACGTAACTTAACGAAATGATAACATTTGATGCTTGCATTTAACCACTACAGTAACAAACGCAACCATAAAAACAAAAGGATTCCATTAACGACACACGTTAGTTTCATTTGAAAAAAGAATGCTTTGAAGATTATTCAATTCAACATAGCAACGAAAGTGGCGTCTACACTGGCGTTGGGAATCCCGAATATGAAACCTGAAATCGTCGTATCAAGGCCAAGCGGTATTATAAAACGATATTGACATTAGACGAAACACGAAGGCACGAAGCACGAAACAATAATATGCCCGCTTCTCTCAATTCCTGGTTGCCACGCTAATGTGAACTCAAAACCAAAACCGTGTTGCATCGCATACAGGAATAGGCTTAATCTCGAACCACTGTTGTAAGCTGCTACTAGCGAAAGTAAATCGGAGATAAATATTAGGTCTAAACGCTAAAAATTAGGCCTAAAACCTTAAACTATAGGTCTAAAAGCTAACACATTTTAAACTTAAATTGTGATGGTTATTTCTTTCAAATTATATAATAGAGATCGCTGTTGCAGTTACAGAGTTAGGAAATAATATATTATCTTGCATTGCGTGATAGAGGTGTGCCAGCTCAACATTTTCGTTGGTGGCGGTGTCAAATATTATAGCGAAGCAGTATTGTGAACCTTTTGAATCTTCTGACTATTGTTAAAAACTATCGTACTGATGATTGTTTGGCTTGCAGTAGTGTTGGGCGGTACCCGAAATTTTTGTGACGGTGCCGGTACCAGCCTAGGTATCGCGGTACTCGGTGTTTTACGGTTCATAAATTTTGGCGGTACTTCCTTCGGTACCTCCGGTGCCAACGTTATTTTTTTTTAAGTAGCCTAATCAAACTAATTACGGTTGGAAATGGAATCATCAATTTCGTTTATGTAGGCCCTCCCCACCTCAAAAAAATACACACAAAAAAAAGAATCACCACGTAGGCTACTGAACTTTGAACTCAATTTTATTTTTCTGTTGGTTCTTACGCTGGTTGTAGCATCAAAGTTATACAAATTTTTACTTTTACTCCACTTTTGTGCATTGTTTAGAATTCCAATTTTACCATTGTTGATCTTTAACTGATTATTACACTGCTTTGAGCCCTGTACTACACAAGGACTGACTGAACTATTGCTATAATTTTAGCGGCTTTTTTCATATTAAAACAATACCGGTATTTTAACAATGCACGGTATTTGGTACCGTTGCATTTTTGGTACCGGTATACCGCCCAACACTAGCTTGCAGTTAAACTCCTTATTACGTGCTGTTTTATTTTTACTCGCGGCGATGGCCCACGTCTTCAGTGTTGGCTGCGAAAAGGAGTAAAATAAGAAAAAGGACAGCAAAGAACAGCATTACGTCACACCAAAAGGCAAACAACCTAACAAAGCCCATTAAGTATTGCACCCAGATTTTTAAGAATTATTAACAAATGTGGTATCGTCATTAAAATAAAAACTAAATAGGCCTACAAGTTTGTAATGAAGATCCGTTCGCTCCGCCTACAATAGGCCCAAAGCCTGTTTCCTAGTAAAGATAATCGTAAGACGACGACGAAAAGAAAGTATAAGGGGACTTGCAATCAAAATGCAAGGACGTTCTGCATTACTGAAGAGTTCGATTTTGATGAAAGTCAGAAGTAGGACATAGTGGTTACGATAAGCTGCATTTTCGAAACTGATTTTTTTCAGACTGATCGATTTAGATGTTTGTTGATGTTTAATAAACAAACACGCCCCCTAAATTTCTACGTAATATCAATCCCAAGGTTATAAAAAAAATTGTATAATGTGATGATGCGACCAATTTAATAATGTACAAGTCGGCATACAAGATTTTCGACTTTTTTGAGCTTTTAAGTCATTTCAGTCTTCTGCTATAATGTATCCTGCTTTTGAAAATCATTGTTCACTAGGAACAAAGGTGGGATTGATACAGGCTAATGCTTAGCAAATAGGCTATTTCACAGAAAATGAAAAAAAACATCCAAAGTGAATGTTCCATCAAATGAATGCCCACACTGATATCACAATGCATAATCGAAAAAAACTTTATAAGAAAACATAGATTCTTTTATTATTTCTATTTTTTCCTATTCAGAACTGTTTCAGATGAAAAATGTAGGCTAACTAAATTAGCCTAATATCGGGGAGTGGCCGAGGAAAGAAAGGAAAAGGGGAGAGCTCAGTGGTCTTCTCAGATCCCACTGCAGTGGCAGGCCTGCAGAGAAGTTTCTTCAGATTAGGTAAGTACCTTAAAAGCATCTACTACCACGCCCAGAAAAAGCACTCTGGCACAAAGGTGAATACTTCCATTGATCCGTCGTGCTTCACTTTTACTTTTTGCTTCGTCTCATGTCTTCTGCTCCATGCTCTGCGTGTTTTGGTGTTGAACAGGTATGCGGGATAGGCTAACCTCTCGGCAGAAATGTTGTTTTCGCTCTCTCAATGAAAATTCGGGCTGTTCCATCCTCAGAGGAGCCTGATCACTAGGCCTAATTACAAGTTAGGTCATGGCGAGAGTTGATAATTTATATTGTGAATGCTGGAAGTGGGGGAAAGAACTCAGTCTGCATTTCGTAATCGAAATCGATGCACTACCAGGACATAGCCAGGGGTCGAGAAACTGCTATATGCCCTAGTAATTTTGCTGGTCCAATGAAAAATTTTGTCCCAAATTTGTCTAAATTAGTAGCCTACTGCCCCACTGTAACCAGGTTATATACCGTAATTTTCTTTACATTCAGAATAGGACATAGTTAGCAGAGGGGACAATTAATGTTGAGGTAGGCCATACCAGTAATGTAGTTTGGTCATCTGCTTTTTAATACTTGCTAGTTTACCCTTATTTTTTAATATTTGGATTTTTTTTTACCGTGAAATATGTAAAGCAACACCAGCAAGTTTTATTTTCCTCCTTTGCTTTTGAAGGCTTAATTCATCCATGCTGAAAGAAAAGTTGCATACGAAGGGGAAAGGGAAAGCCAAAGGGTGAAACTGTTACCGTTGTCCCTGCACTGTTCTGAAAGTTTTTGTGTGAGGGTTAAGAGAAAGAGTATCAGTTGGGAGGCCTAAAATATTTTTTTTTCAGTTTTTTTTTTTAATTATTATTTCGGGGGAGGTACAATAAAAATGATCAGTTGCCCCACCAGAAATAATGTCCAGCCACGGCCCTGTGACAAGCACTAACTCCATGTCAGGCTCAGAAGCACTAATTTTCTTCTATTATATTTCAAGTTTTTTTTTCATGAAAAAAGTGATCAAATTTTTAGTTTATCCTTGGACACACCATAAACCGCTATTTATTTATTTATTTTTAGCTAACGAGTTTAAATTTTAAGTCTCGTCGTCGTCTTCAGATTTGACTTGAATGATGAGCTTAGGTGAGGTTCGGAAATCTCGCATTATCTTTCTGAAGTAGCGTCATCTATTTTAACAAGAAACACTTTTGTCTCGACACTCCCCAAGGAGTGACCAACGTACTACTACCAGCATATTCATGAGTAGTTCTTATCAACAGAGATCGACTGCGTGAATGATAACAAGCAAGTTACTATGAGTACAAAGCCAGCATTGAATTTAAGCGAACCCAGGAGTTAGCTTGCGCTTGGCCATGAACCACCTTCAACCTTCAATTACTCTCTACTTACTCATTGGTCTCTGAATTTGCTGGGTGATCGAGCGGCTCGATCGAACCAGGAGGAAGTGTCAGTTTCAGCTTGTTTTTCGACATGATTTTCTCGGATTTAATTAAAGTTAACAAACCATATGAAGTTCACTGAATAACTGCATAAAACCTGCTAACAAAAAGTCTGCAAGGTTTCACGGCAAAGCGGCATAACCCGTTTTACCAGAATGCATTGCGGTGACCGGAAATGGGAGTCTTTTACGAGGAGCCTTATCACAGGGCGCCTTCGATAACTGCTAATCCAAACTCAACCATCTGGAGGCAGTTTGGTATCGTTAACACACAGAACGCCCATGAGCAAACTCCGTTCTGCCTTTAGACTGGATGAGTTTGGCTTGGGGTTTATCAAGGTCCTGACAATTAAGGCCTGAACCTCGTTATTTATCTCGGCAGGCTTTATGTGTGATCGGTTTTGTCAGTATTTTTTGTACCCGTGGGAGATATCTGACTCTGATGAAAAATGTGGTAATTGGTTTTATCAGGAGCCTATAGTTGATGATGATGATGATGATGATGAGCGTCAGGCTGATAAGCCAAAGGGCTTGTGCCTAGGCATGGGAGGAATTGTCTCTTTCCGTGAAGTCTCTCAGTAGGCGCTTGAAAGATCTCACACTGCGTGCTGCGACAACATTTTGGGGAAGTCTGTTCCAGTGATCCACAGTCCTATACAGGAAAGAAAACTTCACAGTGTTGTAGTGTATGGAGCGCCATTACTGTTTTTATTCAAAACTATATTTCACTACAAAATCTATTCTCAATACGCATCGTATTGCAATTCACATTGCAAAAACTTGCATTAAATCCATGCTTCCCAGTTTGAAAATTATCACCAATCAAATCGTGCAGAAAAAAGATGATGAATACTTTTACCGTTGCAAGAAAACACGAACTAAAAATCGAATAGAATCTCGAATGAAATCACGCATAAAATCTCGCATTAACTTTACACGAGAGGTTCCAGGAGCGAACAAGCGATGAAGGCTTGGTGCTGACTGACGAACTGCTGCGTCTCCGTCGATGACGGCTGTTCGATACGATCGGTTTGATACGACTATTTGTTATGACCGGTAGTGAAGAAAAAAACTTGCGTAATGTTTCGAATATAACTAAATTATTATTTATTTTCGTAATATAAGTTATGTTATGTGTGTGAAGTTCCAGGTATGAACGAAAATAGCGAACTCGACCAATGGACAGTGCAAAACAGGTGTTACGATGTTGCCGACGTGATCGTTCCATATGTTAGGTAATCTAGTTAGGCAATGGCATGCTATGGCAATGGTTACGATCACTTAAAAAAAAAATTGCCCTACAACAGAGGATCACAGGGAGCCGTCACAAAATACTCTTCGTGTGCCGGCCTTTTTTTTTTAAACTCACCTTTCTATATACACAATACTCTCAGAGTATTATCAAGAATTTATAGGGGTTTATAAATTCTTGGTATTATGTATATAGAGAGGTAAGTTTAAAAAAAAAACAGGCCGTCACACCAAAAGTATTTTGTGACGGCTCCCTGTGCAGAGGAAGGCTTCGACTTAGGCTACTAGTTTCTTGTGTTATTTCTTTACGAAAAATGTGTATTTTTTTTTCCTTCTCTGTTCAAATTCATCCTCGAAATACGTAAAACAGGCGTGCTGGCCATGCGAAAACGGAAAATTTATAGCCTAATAATATTGGGCATTAGCCTAACTAGAAATAATTTCCCATTCTGATGCATACTCTTTCTAAAATTTGTGGAATTTACACGTTTAGGTCTGGAGAAAACTTAATAGACATCATTGTTTCTGGTTGCCGTCAGGAATATACAGTACCTGTGAATTTTAGCATTCCTTTCCCAAATGTTTCTTTTCCTAGAGGCTTCAAAGTTGTTCAAGAGCCAGCCATCTGCGATGAGCGTGCGCAGATGGTCAATAAAAGTATTCAGGCAAGGCAGCCTGCCATATTTTTTCCTCTAGCGTGAGGCTGTACGGTTACACTTTCGCTTCTTTCCCGCTTCACTGTCATTCCACTGTCGCCCTCTCAAGTTTCTAGGGCCTGTCTTCCGATGACAAGCCTGTCTGCTGCCCATTGACAAGAATCCAGTTGCTGTCACAAATGATGCCTTCTTGGAAGATTTTTTCTTGCTAACTCCCTTCAGCACACACATTGATGTCCTGGCGCCTCCATGCTGTCTCTACTTCACTTTAGTGTTCGGCCGTAACCAATTTTTTCACTTTCGACCGAAACCACTGCCAAAACCAGTGATTTGGTTTCGGCCAAAACCGAAATCACAACCGAAACTGGCAATTTGGTTTCGGCCGAAACCATAACCACTACCGAAATCGATCAATCATTTCGGCCGAAACCGAAACCACTACCGAAACCGGAACCAAAACCTAACCTGAAAAGTATTAATTTTAATAATTTGACAAAAAAGCAGGAATAAAATCATAAAATCATGAATGTGTGACCTCCCACCCCTCCAATAAAAGTAATGTTATAGAATTAAAAAAGAACTTGTCAGTCTTGCTACAGTCTTGTATTTTTTTTGTCACTACTCATTTTTTATTATAAGAACTGTCTTATTCGCGTCAGTCCAGAGCACGAAAAGCGGGCTTTTCATTCAGTAAGTAAGAACTTTGCTTGAAAACGTAAATAAAGACAATTGCAAGCATAAATACCCTCCAGTGCAAACGAAGCCATATAAATATTTTTAACTTGGATTTAAAAAAAATTGTATTTATTATTGATGGGCATGGCAGATGTAAGCAGGATCTGTGATGGTGCCCCCTGAATGTCGACACCATGAGGCTACAGCCTAGTAGTCTGTACGGAAAATGAACACTGCAGGAGGTAGAAGTGGTTTCGGCTTCACCTAAACTGAAGCATAGGATTCAGCCGAAACTAAGTTATTAACTTCACAGCCGAAACCAGAACCGAAACCGAAAATTTGCTCGTTTCGGTGCCGAAACCGAAAGTCAGTTTACGTCTACTTCACTTCCCTGCCAATCAACAAACCGACCATCTGCCAACGCACCCCTTGCCAGTTTCCATTGCTTGTATGACCAAACTACGTTTTTTCTGTTGTCTGCTGCCGGCCTACCAACCGACCGTCTGCTGCTACGTGCGGGCTCTCATTGCCACCACCAGCATCGCTAAACACTACGCGAAATCCCAGATTAGACTTATTCTGTTCGTTTGTTGCTAATCAAACCAGTTTCACACTTAAGTTATGCTTCACTAAAAGATAACAATTCTCTCAGTCTCACAATCTCTTCGAGCCTGATGACCGTTTGCGCCACCAGACCTCCATGCTTCACTACCTGCTGGCCCTACTGACTGCCGCTTGCAACTTTTCATCTTCATTACTGCTTCTGATGCTCGTCCTTCGCTGTCTACTATCTTCCGTCAACTGTCGTTGCTGCTGTTTAGCTCCAATCGTAACAGGTCTTCAACGCTGTCGTCCTTTACTCCCGTCGTTCCAGCTTTTCAAGTCTGCTGACCTTTGCTGTACACCATCTGCTACGGTTCCAGACTTTCATCGTAGCTCAGGCCGTTGCAGCTCCACGAATTATAGCCAGTCACCGAAAATCATTTTTCTCATCCTGCAGTCATTCACTGACCGTCGTTGCAGCTACCCTGAATTATCGTCCTCAGCTCCCGTCACTTGCAACTCATCCAGTCTGTCATCCTTCGCTCCCTGCCACCCCTCACTAACTACCGGTTGCAGTATCGCCAAACTGTCGTCTTTCACTCCAGCCGTTGCAACTCTTCGAGACTGTCACTCGTCATTGGCTATTATTCTTCTGGACTGCTGTCATCGCTTGTCCTTCTGGGAGGGCTTCACATGAAAGGCGAGCAAGCGATGACAGCAGTTTCCAACCGGAAACGAAAGGCAGTCTCAAACCGGAAGCGAAAGGAAGTCAGAAAGGCTCCCTGTGACCGGAACTGGAAGCAAGTCTTCTACCAATTCTCTGGGCGAAAGAGCAGCAATTCCCATAACATGATGCTTCTTGCCTTAGGGCGAACACGTTTTTCTTTTCTCCCATTTCTCTTCTTTTCCGTCATGGCTCTGAAGACTATAGGGCGCAAGCGTCCGTCGGCACCCTCATCAAGTTTCTTTCCGCTACCCGATGGCCCTGGCTCCTGTCAGCCTTGTGCCACTCTCGCCGGACACCTGTGAATGTGCAGCAATCATCTCTAAGAAACACCGTCTATACCCCCATCCATCCAGCGAACTTCATCACTCGTGTGATTATTTTTCTTACCCTTGCAATGTGTGCTTAGGAACTGAAATTGGATTGTGGTCGACAATTTTAGTGATGCAATGTCGTTCACAGGTTCGTCTAGAACAATTAAATGGCAAAGATGAAGACTACATCACCTATTCCTGGTTCGTTACCCTTTTTACCAAAGGGGATTCCACCGACTCTTGGAAAGTTCCTACTCGTTAAGACCACTGTAGCTTTAAAGTCGACAGGCTTGCCGATAATACAACCTTCTGCAAGCCACAGAATTTTTAAGTCGTCATTTCCTGCGAAATCGTCACTTCTGCACACTGTGCCAAAGCCTTCCAGTGTGGTTAATCCTCATGCCCATCGTAGTAATTCGGCAAGAGCATTTTGCCTCCACCTTCAAAGGTATTACCAGCTGGTCCTGACAACTCTCACACACCTGCATAGGCTGTTGCATCCTCAAAGGTGGTTTCTGCTTTTGCCGATCCAAAGCGTTATGCAGACATCAAGAACTTCAAAAATCTCAAGTTCCTTTTCTCAACAGTGTCCTTGTTCCCCAACAAGAAGTGGCAGTGCAAGACA
>JAHWFP010094203.1:15240-25794 GCA_023313725.1 Lithobius niger | reverse complement strand
TCCACCAAGACCACCTACCAGCTTACGAAAATGCCTTCATCACGACAGAATGAACGAAAGTAGCCAACAAGGTGCGGAGACAGCATTATGTCACAGCACTATCTTCACAGCAGAACATAAATGAACTGACTTGACATTGAAGTATCCTGCATCATATGCCACAGAGATACTGTTGTGTTTTGACGCGCACCCAGCGTTAGCCATAGTGCCAGAAGGAAAGAGGGGCAATTTTGCTAGGTAAATCCCATCGGAAATTCCTAGGATCTTTTACATGCCACAATCGACATGAGCATGAGACATCACAGGGCCCTTCTCTTCCCGAAAATGCCAGGGGTGGCTGAGGCTGGACTCGAACCCAGGATGTCTGGCACATGAGACGGTCATGCTAACCATCAGACCACCTTTTCTCATTGCCACAGAGATACTGCAGTCAACCTACACTGTGGGACATAATAGTGTCGCCGACATGGTGCTTCCATTATCCAGCAATAACCGAGATCTTTGTCGTCGCCATTTACTGAAAAAGAAATGCAGAAACAGCGCGGAAGATTTTTAAAAGATCATTTTCACGGACTGGACAACAAATACAACAACGTATTATTCGATATAAAATTTAAACTGATTAGTTCTAAAAATAATTCCAAATAGAGAAACGAATAAAAAAAGAAGGAAAAGAATAAGTTCCACTGAACATATACGTTACCAAGCCATAAGTTACCTTCATGTTAGCGGCTGTGCATCCCAGAACAACACCCACTTCTCGGAGGTCTTTTAGTAAATTGTTAAACATCTCATTCACTCTCTTGCTTTGGTGACTTGTGCTGTCTCTGATTTGCTGCAATTCAGACTGAGTAGTGTTCAGTGCAGACTATAACAAAAAAGTCACAAAACGTCTTACTTGTAAATTTTACTCAACAATTTATTGAAAATACAGGTGATCAGTTTCTTGCTGAAGAACAACTGCAAGGAAATGAAGATAAAGTTGAAGAATCCAGGCTGACAGGATGCCTAACAATTTATTAGATTATTTACTGCGAAGAAGCGAAGCAGCACTCTAGTTAGACACTTTAGTGATCCAGATTTTGAACACGGATCAGTGGTACATATTGAAACCAACAATTTGATTAAGCTTAAATTGGAAGTTTCACAATTGCAGCTAACAACGCCTGGTGTATAAATATTGTCAATAATTACCATGTTATGGACATGGGGTTGGAAACCAAAATAAGATTTTGTAAGATTTAATTCTCTCATGATCCTCTCTGGTATCATTGCAAACGACCACCACCTCATTTACTGCGGCTCGATTGTTTCAGGTTTGTACCACTTAGCTACCAGTTGTTCTGTATGTTTGTTCAACATTGTAATTCTATTTTTTGTTTTTTAGTCTTTTGTTCGCTTGACGACCCCCCCAGTGGTGTTCGAAAATTCGTAGTAAATAATCTAATAAATTGCTAGACATCCATGTCAGCCTGAATTCTTCAACTTAATCAATTTCTTGTGCTATTATGTCCACTTCTCATTAGGATTTTAAAACAACGACTAATTAATTGAATTGTTAATGTAGAATTTTAAACGGATGAAACGGTAGTTTTTAAGCAAATTTTAGCTTTTAAGCACATTTTAGTTTTCGAATAAATAAAAAAAGTTCCTCTACCAAGGTCATTTCTTCGGTAACTACGGACCAGAACCGAATACAAGGCAACTCACATTGCCTAATTTATACAAAAGGACAAAAAGGAAAACTTTTAAAGACTAGGCTACACCTTACCAATTTCTGAGACAATTCTTCGTTTAGAGTTTCATACTCTTTATTCTTGTTCTCCACTTCCTGAGACTTCTGGTCGTAATTGACGGCCAGTTGTTCCAAGGCTTGCAAGACCTCTTTCATTGATTCCTTGGTCGATTCATTTTCCTCCTGAATCCTTGTCATCTCCTGTTGCAACATTTCATAATCTGTGCGTGTTGAGACAATAAGCTAAAGTCAAACAAAATGTCATCAGTAAAACTAGCCATCTCTGGGCATGTACAGTATTCACAATTTAAATGTGCACTCGCATAACTTTTCTGCATTCGAAGCGAGTCCGTCATTAACAATTCAACTGACGACAAAAGCTTTGTGTATATTTCTTGGTCTTTAAATTGAGTTGGATCTATTTTCAAAGTTACAAAGCTGTGGTTTTATAATGCATTTCATGGGAAACAAAATGTACATCAATTGCTGTAACATAATGTAAAGGAAAATGGGAAATAACAGCCATCAACAAAAATCATACTCATAGTACTGTAAGCCACCTTTATGCACTTATGTTTCATTCGCAGTGTCGTGACCCGGATTCGAACCAGTGAACAAGTCCGTTAGCTGATCAGTACCATACTGCCTTTACCAATACGGCCACTTGTCCACAACTCATTGAACCCGCTTACTCACAAACCAGGCATTTCATTTACAATGCGTGGTGTAACTGGTATTAGCATGCACACAGTTCCAAGCCCTTCTCTTCGAGACTGCTGAGAAGCTGAAGATATCCCGTTAGAACCCCCCAAGGACTTCAGGAACATGACATAGGTATGATAGCCAGCCCTCCATATGATTTGCGAAAATCTCACCACGTCTAAAAATAATTTAGCCCTTAAAACGCACAATAAGCAACAACATATTGCCACAACTTGCAATAAATTGAGGCTTCTTACAAACGAAATCTGTTATGAATATCACATTCATAAAAGGGGCGAGGGATAATCGTCTAACTGGAAAATCGCATAATTGGAAGAACGTATAACGGAAAACAGTATAACGGAATATCATCTAACAGGAAATTCGTATAATGGAAAAGCGTCTAACTGGAAATTCGTATAACGGAAAATCGTCTAATATCCCTGCCTCGCTCGCGCTGCTGCGCTCGCTGCGGCTATACATATAACATCAGAAACCGCAGTTAGACGTTAATCCAGTTAGACGTTTATCCATTATGCAATTATCCATTATACGATATTCCGTTTAGATGCTTTTCCAGATTTTTTATTTAGGCAAATTTTAGACAATTTTCCAGTTAGACGTTCGTCCGACGCCCCTCATAAAACAACTGGTTTTTACAAAAGATTATTTAACTTACAGCAGAACCAAATTTATCCGAACACACACTCGACAAAACTGAAAAATATGACAGTTTTTATTTAATCCCTTTTATTTTTGCGTCTGTAATTAGTTTGATTTAAAATCTAATAGTGATTTGCTGACAGTTTCATTTACCATAAACAAAATTCTACTCTGATACAAAGGTTTAGCTTTGCTTTAGTTTTTTTTTTCCCAGGACCCCTTTTTCCCCAGTATGTTCAGACAATCAAGATTCCACCGTTTCTGGTTATTGGTACTATAATCACTTGATAAACCTTATTTCCAACTTACTTCTTCTTGCTCCAACATTTGTTCTTTTAGTTTCTCAATAAGTTGAGATTGCTGATTAATTTCTTCAGCCTTTTCTTCCAATTGAGCATAAAGGTTGGCTCGTTCTTCCGCAAATTTAGCCCTCTCTTCATTGGAAATACGTGAGGAGGCCTATTGAACAGTACATACATATTGGTGAATATTCAGTCTCTATTTCAGGAGCTTCAGAAACCATCGATTTTTACTGAATTTATAATTTGATCTTTAATTATTTTTTAAATTTCGATGATCGTTATTAGTTTAAATAGTTTAAATCCAGAATAAGTTTTCGTACGCATCACCTCTATGTCATTTCCGAGTCGTTAACCAATCAAAACGTGAGCTGACCACACGAACGCAAAGAGTAGAAAGATACCAAAGTCGAGTTGCTCGTTGAACACGAACCTCGAATATGACGCGATTTTGACGCAATCAATGCCATGTTTGCAAACGACGTTAGTGGCGTGCACACTGTCCCTGCCCTTTTTGGAAAAAGTGCCCTTTTTGCCTTTTTGGGAAAAAAATGTGCACTGATAGATATTGGTGCTGCAGCTAAGAGAAGGGCATAGAGGCCTAAAAAGGGCAAAAATAAGGTCAGGAAGACCAGGAAAGTGACAGAAAAGGGTAATAAAAAAGAGAGTGTCAACTAATTACAATGGCACTATCACCGATTGAAAAGCGAACGAAAATACTATGTCACCATCTAGCGACAGAGATGTTGTTAACCACTACTTGCTCCCAGATGCACGAGGACGAACCAAATTTTCACTCAATAATTAAGGAGGTCGTGGCTTGTTTGTTTCATTAAAAGAAATGCCGTTGTGCATTCCTTCGCTTGGTGCACTGCAAGTGCTACGTAAGTACTAGATAGCGTTAGATGTTGCTAGAGTCTGTCTACTTTCAATCGGTGATAGTGCCGCTTTAAACCCCACGTCCACCGACGATGCAGCAGCCCAGAACTGAAAAGGCATGGCCAGACCAAACTCGAATGAGTGCATGGAAATCTTTGTTTTCAAATGGCACAAACGTGTTTTCAAATGGCACAACAGTATATTGCAGGTTATGACGTGTAGCGATTTATCAATTTCAGCCGAAAAGAATGATTTTGAATGTGGCCCCACGAGCCAAATCAGTTAGCTTGCATTCAAATAGGAAATTGTTGCAAGTAGGTAAGTACGAGACGGAAATGCAACAGGACTACCAGTGGTGACGCTCACAGAGCTGGAGACAAAAGTCACTTAGCGACACCCAAAACCACACGGGTATACTGGGAGGGCCATTTAGGCCCGGGAAATGGTTAACGTTAGCCCCTCTCGTGTGGCACTTCGTAGAAATCAGTCCTCGCGAAGAAATTACAATAAGCCCCCGACAGGCCCTCGTAGCCTAGGCCCCACGGGAAACCTCCCGTCTTCCCATATGGCCGGTAGATCGCTGCCAATCCGTCTCGGCCCACAATAAGTAAATTTTTCATGAATGAGTAAAAATGAAAAGGAGGTGAGATTGCGGGGAAATTTCTTTGCCTACGTACAGGATTTTAGCTTCTGAATAGAAATAAAGTTGACATTTTCCATAGATTTTCGCATTTGCTTTCCCATTTAATTTTGTAGAGAGACGGCCAATAAGTTGCTGGTAGATCCCTTGCCTTTTATACCCGGCCTAGGCCTTTAATGTATTTTCTTAATCTATTGCACGGGTAGCACGGGTAGCTGCGAGCACTGGGCCATCAGATTCGATAGGCATCCTGGTCCCAGTGTACATCTCTGGCTTCTTACAGACCCAGGTTCGAACCTGGCAAAGTGAAGTGTATATGTTCGGGTTTTCCTCCGGTTGTTTCCCGCCCGTTGCACGGGGTACTCCGGGTACTCCGGTTTCCTGCCTCATGCGGCAAAAAACAACTGTCATAATGGTGGTACTTCTTCCACTTAACATCTGCCGCCTGGGAATTTGGGTGGGTGGATGCCTCGTGCATCATCTCTATATTATTTATTATTTAGTGTAAGACAATTGCTGCTTTGGTCTTATTTCCTACTCACTTCTATGCCATTTACAAAGAACGTTTTATTTAATCCAAGCGTGCTACGAAGTCTTCAGAGAACTAACCTCCTCCTGATCCAAGAGTTGTTCTTTCAATTTTTCAATTATTTGCGATTGCTGATTCATTTCTTCGTCTATTTCGTCCAGTTGAGCATGTAGTCGATCCCGCTCATTCTCCAACTTTAAGACGACTTCATCGTAGTTGACTGTTTCGAGTTGATTTAAGGAGCAGTCGTCGATATCTATCAAAGTTATTTGATCCTTTGAATTAACTGTTTCACCTGCAAAAAAAAAAAAAATTAGCTGAGCTAATCTGTCTTATTGTACAATAGGGAGGAGCTTCAAAAAATTTTGGAATTTTAAAATCTAATAGCGCTCAAAAGTTGTCTTATAGGGTCAGACCAAACACCAATCTTTAAAAAAGATTTTTGACAATATTTTCTGTCCCCAACTCTGACCCGAAATTTTCGCAATTTCATATTTCCCGCTAAAAATAAATTTTGAAATTCTGAAATCTAACAGCGCTCAAACGTTGCCTTTTAGGGTCAGATCCACCAGTTAAAAAAAAAAATTGGACAATATCTTCTGTCCTCAACTGGACCCAAAACGCTTAAAAAAATCCAAATTTTGAATTTTTATTTTTTTACATTTTGAGTCCGAGTTGGGGACAGAAGATATTGTCCAAATTTAAATTGGTGTTTGATCTGACCCTAAAAGGTAACTTTTGAGCGCTATTAGATTTCAAAATTCCAAAATTTATTCTTGACGGGGAATATAAAATTGTGAAAATTTCGGGTCAGAGTTGAGGAGAAGATATGGTCAAAAAATTTTTTTTAAATGGTGTTTGATCTGACTCTAAAAGACAACTTTTGAACGCTTTTAGATTTTAAAATTTCCCCCAAAAAATTGATAAGCTCCAACCTATTGTACAAACTATTTAATTTCACTAGCGGAGCATTTTTTAACACTATTAAACTTGGAAAAACTCATCAAGTATTTAAAAAAAGAAAGACATCTATACCAGAGGCATTTAAAGAGTTCTCATAGGAACGACTGTTTTAAGACCCTGTTCCAGAGTATGCCGGAATTCAGCCTTCACTTGGAGCCTTTTGATATAAAAATGTATAAAATTCTTAAGGAAACACGAAAAGACAGACATAATTGGATGTGTCTCACACTCCCAACTGAAGCCACGGCGTCACAAGGCGAGAGGGACAATTTTGCTAGGTAATTCAAATTGGAAATTCGTAATTTTTTATATGACATAGTCGACATGCGCACAATACTATGACATACATACTATGCACTGATGGCTCCATCGGAAAAATGTGCTGGTGTGTGATCCAGAATAGGCTTACTTTCTGGACAATTTGAAGTTAAGGTGGAATTTTTATCTTCGTATTCTAGTGACTCCCATAGGGGCTGACCGATGGTAAAGCTCAGCTGGCCCGTACACAAGATCTTGACACACGCTAGTGTGCCACTACCAAGTAATGGTGGATATGTTAGAGCTGATTGTAACATCCGATTGTTGTAACCTCCGATTATTGACTGCTTGAACGTAGAGTACACAATTTTGAAAAAAGGGATTCACTAACCAACTACAGTTCCGCAACTGGACTTTTTCAAAGGGGGGGGGGGGGTTGCAAGAATAAAATCTAGGGCCCCATAAGACAAAACAATTTTGGGTGAGGTTATGGTGTATTTTATGCTAGATTTATGTACAAATTTGGGCCCTTTATAATTTTAATTTGGGGCCCCCTTGCCTCCTGGGCCGAGGTGCCTTGCACCCTTTGCATCCACCCGTAATTGCGGCACTGGCAGACTATGTCTATTATCTATAAAGCATTTAAATACCTATTTCAGCCGTAATCGCCGTTTACCGGTTTTTGTTTGATCATGTTGAGCATAAATCCCAATGTGGCCTATTTGCGAAAGCATTTGCCAAGAATGTTTTCTTTAAACAAAAACGAAAGTAATAGGTGTGAGTTCTAACCATAGTCTCTCCCTAGTTCTAACCATAAGTCTTCGCAAATCGTCGAGATGTGAAAGAAAAGGCCACTGACAAAGTAAAACTAAAAGTTAAGGCACGGCATCAATGTTTCATGGTGCAAAAGATTCCTGAATAACGTTGATTTGTGAACTGGGTAGCTAGTAAAAAGTGCAAAGTGGTCACAAAGCTCCTAGCTTGTTTTCCATACACTCTTGCTTCAAAGTTACATGACACTGTAGGCTGTATTAACTGGACTTTTGGCATGCAGGCACAGGAGGAGGTGGGCACGTGTCTTTTGGGCCAACGAGCGCTGCACAAGTACAGGCTTGACTGTAGGCAGGTGTGACACGAGGTAAACTATTGTAAAAACCATTGCTTCCATTGCTGATAATAATACGTGACGTTCAAGCGCAGTTTACGGTACTCTTTGAAAACACTGTGTTCTGCCAGAACACATCTGTGTATACCAGCACAGCCAACACACACTTTGCACTAGCAGTACACACTTTGTGTAGCGACAGAACACATTCTTCTGTACAAAGCATGTGTACTGCCACTACACAAACTGTGTACTGGTAGTACACAACTCAATGTGTTGGCTGTACCGGTACACACAGATGTGTTCCGTCAGAACGCAGCATCTTTCACATAACACTGTGTCTACACAGACTTTATTGCAGTCCTACTTGCTGACCATGTGACGTAACAATGGTGCCATGACGTGGTACCAGCATCATGTGTCTCTGGATATGTCTTTGTGTTTGAGGAGTGTAACACAATCTCTCAACGAAGTTCCATGATATAATTGCATCTGTACATTTTGAATCGTGGATCACTGAACGTGCTCCGAATTTACTGTTACCTGTTCTCCATTTGCCGAGTTCCATCTGCGCTTTAACCAAATGACGTTTCAGTTGCTCCACTTTGTCCTTCTCTGCCGCCAACTCCTCATTCACCGTGGCAGTGGTCTTGATGGTTTTCGCCCTACAATTAGTACGGAACTGCAATTATTATCATAGGTTGGATTAAATGAATATTAAAATTCTCACCGAACTACTGGGACAATTCTCACCCAATTCTCACCCAATTCTCACCCATATCTTACTTGGGTAAGAACTTTTATTTCCAAACATTTACAGCACGACTTTACCCTCACATGATAAGTCTGAATTTAAAATAATATGGGTTGCAAAAGGTTAGTGTAGCAGCTTCTCTTTGGTTATATCAGGGAAAAAATGAACAAGAACAAATGAACAAATGAAAAAATGAGCCAGGAGGTGGCTCGCTTCATCGGCTTCTGGTTGTATATGCTGCAAGTAATGAAAGGTTCTAAATTGTAAATTCTTACCAAAGGGAGTAAAATGGTTGGGTCACAATAACAGCTAGCAATTTTAACTGAATGTCGATAAGCGAAGCTGCTGATAAGAAGACAAAGAAACATACCCTTGTAGCATGATGACACCTGCATTTTTTTTGGTCTAGATGGTTGCATACTGGCTTTCACTGCATTTCCCCGTATGCTACAAAGGGATTACGTTTAACTGAACTGAAATATTTATTTATTTATCTTAGCAACGTTTGTCATCACTGTCCTAAATGGACTGTGATAAACCTTAATAATCTACCTTCATGAACAATGGTAAAAATAATAACAATACCCATATCAAAACGTGAATTCAATAGCAACATTAACAAAAATAAGTATTGCAATGTAACTACGTAACCATTTATAAAAAGGAAAAACCGCAACAATATGAAGCAGTGGAAAATTTGCAAAAAAAAACTTGTTTTGCATGGATAAAAGATGATAAAAGTCGAAAATAATAGTCGACTCTTCTAACTATCCATCGGAATCGTACATTAAATCCGCACTACGAAACTTACCAAGTCAGTTCAAAAAGTTAAATATAGAAGGGGAATCAACCACCTCATGTGACAGTCCATTCCAAATGGATACATTTCTGTTATTAAAACAAATTATCGCAGCATCACAGTGCCTATTAGCAATTTTTGTATTTTAGGGAAGAATGTCTAAAGTAAAAAATACGCATCTAGATTGGATGATTCGAGAAATGATGCAATTCAAATTCGAAGTTTCAAGTTGTTCCCATATAGACATGAATGCTGCTTACGCTGGTGACTAAGTCAGTTTCATTTTGATACTGTAAATTGATTGCCCATAACCATGACAAGCTACAAAGTAACACCCTCCTCAACTCTTTTTGCCCCAGCCATCAACACTACCTACATTTCTGTGTGGCCTAGGCCTATCTATAGTTGTCTCAAAATTACTACAACTAAGCTATAATGTGATTACGACGACTTGTTTCAAACTAATGCTAGCACGCAGCACCAAATGATTTCTTTCTATCACCATAGTGATTTTATTTACTGAATCCAACAGACTTGACCATTCATCCACCACGTAATTACATCCAGCAATGGCGTCTGGTGTGGTTACATTTTTAAAGAAAACTACCTACCCTATGTTGTGATTGTCCAGAATCCAAACTGCTCAAAGTACGAGACTACAAAATCCAGATAGCTTACTCTTTATATCTAATGGTACTCACCGTTTGCCAAATTTAAGTGTCATCTTTGTTTCGGCTTCATTGAAAGATGCCGGGGAACAACAGATGATCATAGTCACTTTACAGTTCCCAGATAAGACACTCTGCAGGGCTCTAGTCAATTTACTGTCTCGGTAGGGAATATGGTTTCTCTGGATAAAAATAAAGTAACAAAATAGCAATAAAATAATGTAATAGAACTGCCGATGCACATACTGTTGGTGCTTAAACAGTCATAGTTGACTTCTAATTTAAGCATTATACAAAATGTCAATAATATCACATATATTTAGCGATTCCAAAGCCTATGTCATAGAGCCAAAATGCCAATAATACGTCATTAACACGTATACTATACAACAAACTACTTCCGAAGAAGCGCTTTATTTGTCAGATGTTTATCTAGGTGTTAATTAAACCCTTTCAGACAAACGAGTATATGGTTGTTTGTACAACAGCTATTATTATGTAAACTCAAACTCAGCAAACTCAATAGGTACACGAAAAGCGATTTTTTTTTTTTTTGGGGG
>JAHWFP010094203.1:0-10240 GCA_023313725.1 Lithobius niger | reverse complement strand
TTAATAACGGGTTCAGTGAGCTATCTTTATGTCAGTGGAGGATGTGGCCATAGCGATTAGGGCGCTACGCAAGTGATCTGGGGGCGAACTCCGAGGAAACGTCTACGTTATTTCTAGTGTACGATTTTCGCTATTGGCTAATTTCCAATTTTCCTTAATGAGCATACCACAAACAGCTTTATTTAACTTGTGATTGCCATAACACCATCATGCAACTTTTCAGACGTTTTTGTCGCATTTTTATTTACGCTCAATTCCCTGAATCACCAGTCGGGTGTCTCATCAGTCGCCACCTTTGGCCTGTAACAATGGTAACATTATAATGGTGTGCGATATTGTGCGAACTTGACAACCCAGGGACGACGCTAGAATTATTTTAGTGGGGAAGCGGCAGTGGGGCAGCAATTTTAGCTAGGGGCGAACCGAAAAGTGCTACTTTTGCAGTCCCCTCTCCCAAAAAAAAAAAAAGTAAAAATAACACTACTGCAATTCTTTCTCACGCCAAACTTTCTTAACTGTTTTCTACACCATTTTTTTTAATACTTATAAAACCAGCTGAAAAAAAATATGATTTTACAACTCTCACAGTAAAACTTAGGCTCTATTGATGTAACCTCAAGTCCTTCCTTTCGCTGTGAAAGAAACTAAGGTAGTTTTCTTAAGACGTAACCAGAATTTTCTTCGTTTACACGTATGATTTTGATCTGATGGTGGGGGGGGGGCGCCAGGGGCGCCCTCCCCCCCCCTTAGCGTCGCCCCTGCAACACACACTAGTATGTGTTTAGATCATTTATTACTTATTTTTCATTGTAAACATTGTTGTTTTACAAGTTGGTATGTTTGGTATGTTTTTTTTTAAATCCAAGCCCCAAAAAATGTAAGAGTTACAGCTGTAAAAAACAAAATCTGTTAATTGTGGGTGCCGCCTTGTCACGATACTATTCAAGTTTTGAAAATGTAAAGTAATAAGCCATCTTCAAGAGTTTGGTATACAAAGTCGGTAATAAGAACTGGGGATGGTGACCTATTACTTCTCGGAGTGGAACAAACAATGTATTCACAATTTACATTTATTTGTTCACCAGAAGAGTTATTTGTGCCTACCTGAATTGAACTAACTAACTGCTACAAGTACTGGCGCCCAGATTCGACTGGAACGAAATTGTCAAAAACTGCTTTATTGGTAAATTAAATCCAGAAATGAACAGTTTTTGCTTTATTTGTTATAGTGTGGGCCCTAACATATATATTTAAAGTGGCACTATCATGTGAAAATACCGTGGCACAATCTAATAGCAGTGATATTGTTAACCTTTACAGCTTTAGCTGGGAATCTGGCTGTTGCTGACATAGGGCCTTAAGGCTTCAGGCAGATGACCAGGAGTGGTTAACGCACGTTAAACCCTTTGAAACCCTCTGAGGACGAATCAAATTTTCGCTCAATAATTAAGGAGGCTCGTGGCTTATTTGTTTAAAAGAAATGGTGTTGTTCGTTCCTTCGCTTGGTGCAAGATACAGGCAACTGCACGGTAGTACCAGACACCGCTTGATGTTGCTGGATTCTGCAGCATTTCAGTCGGTGATAGTGCCACTTTAAACAATAAAAAACATTTGAAAATTCTACTCCTCCTCCCACTACCATGTTAACTTAAATTAAACAACAAAAAAACAAACCCAACTCAAATCAAATTGCTAAGTATGCTGACGAATGATCAAATTCAAAATATATACAATATACAAAATACTTGTTTTCGTATTAACATATAGAGACATATATTAATATTCCATATTTTCCATATGCCACTTTCCACAGTGGCATGTGAAAAATATCGCCGAATAGGTTCAAAAGTTATTACGGAGAGTGACTAGCATACATACATTTAAATACAACTTGTTCTACTAGGAAACTTAGATTCTTTCATCGTATTTGGTTTATTTTAATTGTTCATACCTTGACGACAGATGTAATTCTTGTAATTTTATGATATCCTTTTTGCTGACTGTTTTTCATGTGATAACGGGATGCACAAATCCTCAAAACGTAGTGTAAATTTTGAATTATTTTGCTCACTATTATGACTGAAATTTTAACTTACATACACACAGGAATCCTGATAGGCAGGCTGACAAGACTAGATACCTGCACAGAACGAGATTGCCCTCCTTCGCACTGCACGGTACTAAACATGTGTCGCCAGCCAGCATTCGTAACCAGCGAAACAGTGACTGCACAGGATTTTGTGGACATTTTTCCAATACACGGTATGTTTGTTTGCAACTACGTTTACTAATATCAGGCCTAACAGTTTAGTCAATACCTCGTCTAATAATAATTTTGTGTATACAGCAGTGACACGACGTAGTATTATTGTATATAACTCCATGCTGGAGCCTAAATGGGTTAGCTGCAAGGGGCACTGCAGAGAGAAACAGAAGGTCGTCATACTGATAGCCGATGCTGTGAAGAGTGATTTCTTCGACCTAAAACGCGTGATTTTTGGTGTTGGAGAAAACAACGTTATTTTAAGCCTAAGAAATCCGCTTTTCCGTTGTTTTTCCCTCCATTTTTATGTAGTGCACCTTGTAGTTATGCCCTCCAAAACCCATACTGGTGCCAAGCTGGTGCCAATATGGCGGCAACTGTCGCTGCTCTATTGTCTGGTATGTTACTTTGCGATGTCATTAAATGTTGTTCTTCACTTACTAGTCACAGATATGTGGCGATTAGTTTTTCCTTCTTCTAAGACATCTAGTAACTCTTTAGGACTAGTCACAACGCGTTCGGTAGCACCCTGAGAAAGAGAGAAGTATGTTTTGATACAAACAGTAATAAATTACAAAGAATAAGAAAATGCGGAATTGGTAGCTACTAACTCAAAAAACATTTCTATGCTCTAAAGTTCGAATATGTGTTGCGTTATGACCTTGGGCTTAATACTTCCACTCACCATTTAGTCAGTGTGAGTGGTTTATCCAAGGTTTAACAAATGTATAAAACCACAGTTTGAAAATCGCTATGAACAACTCAAAGCTAAACTGATGTTCATTCCTCGTGTAAAACACAGCCACAAAAAGAGAATTTGTAACAAAAATAATAAAAAGAAGAAATGTCACCCAGCTTAAGAGGGTATCATGAAGAATGACTAATATTTCACCAGCTTACTGCGTGACATCTTCTGCGTTGCTTATGTTTAAAAAATGATGATGATCTCATGAAGGATGAAGATGACTTCACTTTCATCGTTCATGAAAGCATCATTTTTTAAATGTAAGTCGTTCTCAAGATGCCACGCAGTAAGCTGGCGAAATATTAGTAATTTCTCATGATGTCCTCTTCAAGATGGGTGAGATTTTTTCTTTTTATTATCTTTATTATGCTTTTGTCCCAACAAGATACATGCACGTTTACTGAATTTATAACGTAAAAGGTGAAAAAAAAGCCTAAGCTAATGTGGAATAGTTTGAAATTGTCGCTTGAACAAACCGTAAAGGAACTCTTCGTAAAGTTTTACAATCAGATGCAAAACTTCAATATCTGTTCTACGAGAATTGAAACTACAGTGAGATGATGAATAAACAAACACCCGTCGTGATATTGGGGACTGCAGTGAAGACCGGTGTGCTGCCCCCTAGACGAAAAAATTAATTCATTCACTTGTCATCACGTGACTGTAAATTGAACCGTTGAAACTTATAAGGTAAGTTCGTGGTAGCTCGATAGTTAAGAGCAAAGGCATACTGGCTATCAGGAAAGTGGGAGGTTTTCTGTGGGGTGTATGCTCCGAGGGCCCATCTGGGGCTTATTGAAATTTTTTCATGATGTTTGAGTTCTACGAATTGCCACAGGAGAGGGCCTACGTTAACCATTTCCCCGGGCCTAAGTGGCCCTCCCAGTACACCCTTGGTTATGAGTAATTGACATGTTATCGGAAAAATCTGGTTTCATAACCACCCCAAATGATGACAGGTGAAAGCCCCACATTGGTCTTCGCTGCAGTCCGTGAATTGTACGACTGGTTCTTTATTTAATCAATATTAATCATGGGAATAATTAAGCTTCTTATGATTACATTAATGTAGAGAGGTTCACCTACAGGTGGCACTTTTCCCACATGCCTCAGTATGGCTATGGTTGCGTTAGTCACCCACCCATTTGTCTGCTAGTATGGTGACTTCAGCGAAAATATTGTAGACGTTACTGTGTACCAGCTTGTCTTCCAATCCAGATTGTGTACCCATTGTACGTCATGCCCAAAATGTGTATACAGTACACTGAACAGAATGTTTTCTTCCTCAACACAAACTATGTGGTCGTTGAGGTGATACACAATGATGTTTAACATCACTGCACGGCTTATTTAGAGTGTGCCAGACGTTTGAGCTCATCTTTTCATGATTTGACTAATCTATTCTGTTGGAAATGGACCATACCAGAACAAACTGTTTTTTAGATGGCTTATTTTCATTGCTTACAGGTTTTCATTCCAAGCAGACATTCTTGGCCTAGCGTCTGAAGTTTATGTTCAAAATGTGTGACTGTTATCCAATTCATGTGGAGGCAGAGCTGATGCACAGTGATGCACAGTGATGCACAGTTTAATATCAGTGCACGGAATTTTCAGAATGTAGTGCAAAAGTTATGCTGTGTGTGGCCCATTTTTTTCAGATTCTAGTTTGCACTATGATCAGACAAATAGCAAAAAGTAGTTCTAGCTTCTTCCCTCATAATTTCTCATGTTTATTTTCCGTGGCTCCCACTACCTAGCTGCAAATAGTTTCTCAATAAACCATATACTGCTCGTTTCAGTGATGCTTACTTTCACGTACGGCACTTTATTTTTATCTTCCTGAACTGACAAATTTGTCTTGGTTACTGCAAAACATAAAAAAATATATACATATACATGTCTTATGTACATTCATTCATTCATTCATTCATTCAAAACATGTCATTCGTACCATTTTTATACAAATATACAATCAGTAGTAATAGCCCTAGAGCTTTTGCGTATAATACGGCTAAACATGTTTTCGCACTCAGCCTATAACCAGACTAAAACTAACTCATGCTAATTAATTTGAAATTATACCCCGAGCGCTCGTTGGTTTTAATGTCAGGTTATAGGCTTCGTGCGAAAACATTTTTAGCCGTATTATACACAAAAGCTAGAGGGCTGTTTTACTGGAATATATCCCAATTCAAAATAAATAATAACAAAAGGATTAAGCGCATGCTACGTTTTATTAGCGTACCAATCTATCAGTTAATAAAATTATTTGTCTCCAACGATAAGTTATAGGGAATGCTGCCGTCGGTGACTTTTTTTTCCTGTTAACGCACCGCATCAACCAAGCATTGCTGAAAACCACCGAGAGATGCCGCTGTATGTGTTCCTATACTAATTTTTAATCGCTTGCTAATAATTACCATGGGATCGAAAAGCTAAAGACTAATGTGGTAAAAATTAAAATTATTTATGCCAATAGATCGCCGAAGAAAAATTATAAGATACTAGCGTAAAAAATTATAAAGTTTGATGTAAAAATACGAAAATCATAATGGATATGTTGAGTTCTCCTGCCGGTATATGTACGAGTCAAAAGCCGCAGCTATTAACTGGTAGTTAGAATCTGTTTTATGCATAGCTCGGCAAGTTGCGCATGCGTACAACGAAAAGGAAGAAAGGGTTGTTATCGAGGAAGAGGGGTATTAGGGCGCGTTTACGCAACGACTCGCCTTTGCATTCTCGCAGCGAGAATCTAATCGCGATTTCAAAGGTGTCGTTGCCATGGTAACAACGCTATGTGGATTAGCTAAATCCGACGTCGTTTCAGTAAATGATTGCAGTCTTCTAATTTGTGCCAATAAGATAAAGAATTCCTCCTAACGAAACAATTTTCTCAATCGCATCTAAACTCACATTATTGAGGGTTTTCGTTGCGAGTTGGGAGAACTAAAACCGCCGCCGTGTTGGAATTTCAGGTGATTTCTAGCTTCTAGTTGCGAGAATGCAAATGCGAGTCATTGCATAAACACGCCCTTACTGAGGAAGAGGTGGTGTTACACCGGTAATACCCCTCTTCCTCGATAACACCATCTCTTCCTCTACCTTCCACCATTGTAGTAAGCGGGATATACTCATGTGTATAATCACCAATAAGTTAATGATCATAAGAAAATATGACCTATTCGAAACCACTTTCAACTAGTTACTACGTCAGATAAAGCATATATAAGATTCTGGTACAGAGCAAGAGACTGCAGCTCTCGGGTGGTATGTCACCGCTATGTCACAGGGATCGGAAACAGAGGCTTTATGTTGGCTTGAGGAGCGATAAACCAATCTAAACCCAAAAAGCTGCTCTTGATTGTGGTGGTTTCGTTGACCATTGTGCTTTGAAAACGTTTGCCATTAGACACTGGCAATATAAATTCGTGTAAAATTGCAAAAGAAAACCTCATTTTTCATAGCTCTATCATGCAGAATCAAATTTTAACTATGTGTACATGTTATTACTTTTCTAGGTGTGGTGGTAACCTTGATCACAACAGCCCTTATGTTCGAAATGACAGCATACTGTTTTTTTTTTAACTAAAATCAATAATCCTATTCCACGTACCATCAAGGAGATCTTGAATCTTGTCCATATATATTTCAAAATATGACACCTGTAAATAATTTCAGCCTGCAATTACATTTGACGGATAATGAGAGTGATCAAGTACTGCAACATCAAGAGGGTCTCTCAACCAAGAATGATCAAAAACTGTCTAACAATGGCCAGAACTATTGAAAAATCTTGCACGGTGCAATTTCAAATCATGTCCAAATTTTAACATTTACCGTACACTATTATGCCAAAATAGTGCTCGATGGAAAACACCAGTTACAAATGGAAAATTAATGCAGGCTAATTCATGTATGACAAACCAACAAAAATCAGAATTCCAGAGTAAGATGTGGCGAGTTACACAAAGTTTCACGTTTCATGAATCACATTTCATGCTGCACATTTGAAACTTGAATAGAATCATTCATAACCCAAGATATAGCCACAGAATGTACAAGGTTTCAATTTGGTGTGCACCCCCATGGTGTTACTACCTCGGCACCCCTAAATAGACACCAGCAGTGCTCAGCTGCAAGCTCCATCATTTAAACAGCCTACATAATCGCTAAAAATCACAATGGATAGTGTAGAACTCAATATTAAGAAAAAGTATTCATTGACAAATTCAAGCTTGCCATAGTTGACAAATTCAACAATCATGACAAGGCTTTTAACAGCAGGTGAAACTTGGGAACCGAAATTAATAAGTTATACAAATTCTTTTTCAATTAAAAGTTTAGTTAGTAGTCATGGGTAGAGCTCTGTTATACCCAAATAATTTTAGTTACTTATCCCTGACTCTACTCATGGCTAATGGTTGATGTTAAGTCTCTTTAGGTTTTTATTGAGGTTTATTAGATTTGCCACGTGGGTCTACACTATAGTATGTGAGTCAGTGTGCTCTCGGAATAGGCAAGGTACCAAGGTATAGGGAGAGAGACATTGATGCTGTAATTCGTGCTCAGTTCTGTTCTGCTTAGGAGTTGTTATAACTGCTTTTATACTACAAGCTACGACCAGTGGTGGTAACCGGAAGGAGCCAGTAGTTAATAACTATAATCAATGTTAGCTAGTGGTGGTGAAACTACCACTCCTAATGTTTCCACCTATCCAGAGGGATATCCAGGATACCACAGATACATAACATGATATAATCAACAAGATGACTACATAGTTATCAATACAGGAATACACGAGGTGAAATAATAAACATCGTTGGCAATGGTTAACCAAGTAATGGCTGGTTGAGACTTAGCAGAGCCCTAAAGGTCTGCCTAAAGGAAGCTAGTTGGTTATGAACTTCTCTCTTCAACTATATGGCATAGCAGCCCCAACACTTGTACTGTACAGCATGCGTAAGAAATTAAGCATCAACATTATCCATTTAAGCTCCAAAACTTTTACAGCATGCACAAGGTTTTAAACACCGAAGTGCTTAAATTTAGCCATTTTGAGCCGGCTGCAATTAAGAGACCGGCTACAATTAGAGACCAGCTACAAGAGGACACAGCCACAAATAGAGGCTTTACGTTAGATCGCTTTGAATCCACAGTATTCAAGTGAAGGTGGCCAAAAGCCTTGTTAGTTTCAGATTGTCTGTGGGAGTGAAAAATAAACACCATTTATGACACTGTTTATTTCAGAGTTGCTGTTAGTTTGATTCTTTACAATTAGCATTCTACTAGAATGACTTGTCATCGTGATCTGAAATAATCTGAAATAATAATAATCTGAAATTCTTGAAATATAGAAATCGTGATCTGAAATAAATAATCTGAAATAATCTGAGTTAAAAACAATTTAAATGTTAATAATAAAAAGGTTCTCTCTTAAGGTTTCTGCTACTACATGAGCTATGGTTGTGTAACTACGAACTCGACTTTCTCAACACTATACATGAAGATTTTTATGCTTTTAGGGTTTCACCTGTAAACACCAGTGACAGCCTGCATTGGGGATGTCCCTTTAGGTGAACTGCAGTTCTTCGGAGGAAAACCCTTTGGAGGGAAACCCCAAGTTCACACTCATGCAAGTAATCGAGTTCTGGAGCTTGTTTTTGTCTTGCTGACGGTAATAACCTTGCTATTGCAATGGTCTACGCAACTACAACAAGAGCAATAATGCTATTTTAGAGGAGATGCTCCAGGTTTTAGGTGTAGTGGAAATTTTTACGGATGAGGCTGGTACTGACTTTATTATTCAGCTGGTGATCTCAATGCCCAACTGTGAAACACAGGCCAGTTTAAAGAACTTGTTCCTGAAGGCATGGAAGAATATGGGCGACATTTCTGTACAGTTGGCTATCCCCGTATACCATTACCTTCATTAGCAACGAGCAGGATTCTCGGTCGTGGATTGACCACATGTACGGCACTGTGGTCAATTTTCCTAAGGGAAATGAAATGTGACAAAACACTGATCCGGGCTCACCTGATGCAGATCGCCTCACCCAACAACACCTGGCTCTCCTTCTTTCGGCCTCTTTGGATCATGCCCATGCTCTTCAGGCTGTGCTACAGGGCAGAGACAAAGGTTCTGTCGTTTAACGTTTTGAAATCGGTTGGAGTTATCTTTGGGAGGATTCGCAGATTTTTTTAACCTTTGCATATGAATGGAAAGGAACTGACTTGGGTCACGTCAGTAACCCATCTGGGTGTAGAACTGAGTGGCAACCTGATGGATGATTTGGACATGTGGAAAGTTCGGGCTGAGCTATGCAAAAAGGGCAAAGCTGTCCTGCACACCTTTGTCTCCTCTCCCGAGGAAATGAAACTGCGTCTGCTGAGGACCACAGTATGGACTTGCACCCTGCTTCAGCTACCCTAATGTGGCAATTAACGAATTGTCATTGGTGTATCACGGGATCATAAAAAGAACACAACTGACGTCTAAGTATACGCACAACCATCAAGTCTACAGAGATGGTAACTTCCTCACTCTAGAACTTAACCTGTTGCTTTTGCAACAGGCTACACTGTGGAGTAATATACAAAACTCTAACAATGCCCGTATTGTAGCTAGAAGTTAAAAAGCCCTTGTAAATACAATCAACGTGTAAAGCCTAAAAAGTGCACAACATATATATAAAATGTGCTCAACATTTCGAGTCAGCTCCAATTTCCTCTTGAAAATGAGTAGGAGCTGACTCTATACGTCGAGACATTTTATATATATGTTGTGCACTTTTTGGGCTTTACACGTTGATGGATCTTATTGTAGTTTGCATGGGGGACTGATGACCGGGGTCACAGTTTGGGTGCAGTTGTCTTGGAACGGCTGATACACCTGGGAAGATGGTGAGAGATCTGTAACCCGATGACATACGGTTGCCCAGGCAAAAGGCCCACGACCATATTCAGGTCATCGCTGTGTTGCAGGCTATTGAAGACATGGACCGAGGTCCACACTGACTGTTTATTTATTTGGTTTTTAATTTAAATTTGTCACTTCCATACCACTTATGTACCTCGTTATATGGAATAAAATAAATAATTACATTTAAGTTGTCGCTTAGTTGCTTTGTCGAGTTGCTTTGTCCAATGTTAAACCAAACAAGAGGTAACAAACTCTGAAATTTCGAAATTTTTACCAAGCAAATAATACTTCCTACATACTCACTTTAATATGA